>LPNX010373956.1:38808-86183 GCA_001517045.1 Pseudotsuga menziesii
TCCTTTTGATAGTAAATGACATTTAAAAAACTAAATTGAATATATATATCCATAATTTATTTAAAATTTCAATAATTTTTTTTATTTAACATACAATACTTTTTTTGCAAAAAAAAACAAAATTTAATCCAACGTTTTTTAGATGTTTTAAGTAGCATGCTTACACTCTTCAAACAAAATCTCTCTAACAACCTTGTATCAAAAATATAGCAGTTAGACTATCACAAATAACAATAAGAACAATCTTCCTGTACTCTAAGAATATCACAAAAAGAAAAAAGCAATTGACCTTCACTTCAAAAAAATTCAGGAAAGTTTAAGATTATTCTAACAAAGGCTCAAGAGCCTTATATAAAAAAGAGAGCAATGTCCCAATAACCATCTCCCTCTTAGCAAAATGCACACAACTCTCTAAATACTTTAAAATAATTGACTATTCATATATATATATATATATATATATATATCTTATTTACTTTATAAAATAATTGACTATTTATATTAAAAATATATAGAGAGAGTTTTATTTATTTTAATGAAATGATAGTTTTATGAAATATATCTAATAAATATCTATTAAAATACAAATATCTTTGTAAAGAAGTTATAAACTCATTTATTTACTTTATTATCATGTCATATCGTTTTATGTTTATATGATTTAATTGCACCAAGAGGCGCTCTACACCCCAATATGGGGGAGATCTTGTCACGTGATGTAACGTTACTAACATGTCGGCAAAAAATAATAGTGAAAGTGAATATTATGGGGGAGATCTTGTGAGGTGATGTAACGTTACTAACATGTTGGAAAAAAATAATAGTGAAAGTGAATCTTCTAGAAAATGTTTCATACTTAAGAAGATATACTTAAGAAAATGTTTGATTGTTGAGAGAATTGATCCCTCTTGGCGCTTGATAGAGCCTAGGATTTGGATCTATTCTCGAAACTAAAGATAGTAAGCTAATCAATAGTGATAGTAACATTTGTAATATTAAAGTAACTAATGTAAAAAGTAGTAAATATTTTGTTTAAAAATTGATTAGGGTTGTTGGAAGTACCAGGGAGCGGGATTTTATATTCAGAAACTTAAATTTTAAATTTTTCTTTTCCAACAAAGGGATTTTATATTCAGCGAATTTCTATCCTCCCGGCTGAATACTTTAGGCGAATCATAGAATAGATAAATCCATCTCTCTGAATTCATAAAGCCAACGCGAATATTAATATCTGCTAGAAATATCACGCCTGAAACCAGCCATCCATCTCCTCAAATTCCCCCAAAGATGTTCACCTCTGCAAATCCGCTTGCACTTGTCTACCGAGAGCAACCATTAAAAGATAGGATATTAAGAGCTCTTATGCATTATAAAGCAACGCCTTACATTAATTCACAAGAATGTCTCAGGGCATTCACTTTAATTGACAATATATCATGATTCTAGAAATTTTAGAATCCAAAAAGCCCAAAATTTGGCAAAATGCCAGTAAGCAGAGTTACAGAAATCTAAAAGAGCTATGGTATGCAGATGCTATAAACTATTTAACAACATCTTGAAGGTTGTTGGCCTTAGGAATGGAGTCATTTATATCCTCCTCCGGTGGCTGCGAGCGCATTACTCATCAATTTACACACATTCTGTCGGTGGCCTGTAACCATGGCTGTGACCTTCCCATCAGTGTTCAGATCCTGAAAACCATTGAGTCAGGAGTCCTGGTCTGTGAATTTTTCTGTCTGAACCAGTGGCTTTTGAGTAACCCGACTTAGTCAATCTGTTAGGTCGAACGCATTTCTTTTGATGACTTGGCACGAAGAAGAACCATTGTCCATCCCCAACATCACGTACCAAACCTGCAATAGATTAATTAATACAGTCTCGACATAATTTCTAATTTAAATTAGTGAAGCAGCAGAGACTGAAGTGTACCGGGTAATTCCCAGGGCTCATACTGATACAAGTCTATCGGAATGATTTTATCGAAGTTGAATGGGTAGCCTGCTAATGTATCATTTTCTTCATATAGAACCCAGCAGCTCCTCTGCTGTGGCATGGGAAAGTGCATTAACTCTCCCTGCACTGCCCCATCATCGCATACTTTTTTCGACATGGCAATATGATATATTTATTTATGAAGAACCGCTCATACAAAATACCGCACACATAAGTGCCACTAGATAAAATCTTATATATACCCAAACAAGATTCTCTAACAAGTTTCTCTATGTATCTGTGTCTATATATTTAGAAATATGTTGAACTGAAGATAGATTGAGAATTGAAGATGATTATATTCAGCTGGAGGAGAGAACGATGAACACGCTATAGAGCGAGTGAATAATGTTCAAAGACTATTATGCTCTTCCGGTTGTAGGTTCTATATATTTTAATGTCCAGACTGTCATATCCTCAAAATTTCCTCACACATTTATCACCGACCATAGATTTATTATATATATCTGATTCTATGGATTCCTCTATTCTATCCCGAGTGATGGATTTGTGTTTATCTTCGTAGTCAATCGTTTAATATCATATGTTTTTACTGATAAAAAGCTTCAGTAAACAAAATGTGGTTACAAATAAAAGGATCAGTAGACGCTAACAATAGTTGTGATATGACTTTGATTTGCTGTTCGCTATATGCTATAGTGAAAACCAAATACATGCAGCATATACTTTTCTTTTACAGATGTATTTTGTTGCCCTAAAATATGATTATGATTCCGGATTATTTCATTATTTTCCATTGCTACTCTTCTGTTATTCGTGTTTGTTTTATTAGATCCAAAATACAAAACAGGGTCATCGTTTTCACTTAATAAAAAAATAATTATTTTAAATTTAATAAATTTTAGAATCACATTTCATAGAAAAGTAAAACCATCTTGATAATATATAAATACATATGAAAAATATGATGTAAAAAAGTATGTGGAAATTTTGTTTTGTACTACGTTTTTAGTAAGCTCCATTGTAGTATGATTAGTTTTATATATATATAAATAAAGCACATCAATATAAATCCATATTGACTTCACAATTTTCAAAAAAAATTGTTTTATAATAATTTTAATTTATATAAATAATTTAAATCTTTTAATATCTTTAAAGTTATATAGATTTTTAATTAATATTAGCATAGATCTACTTAAAAATAGATCTATCAAACATGGAGAAATCAAATCTATCAAGCTGCAAACTCTTTTTTATAATGGAAATGTTTAATTTAATTTTGATGGTTTTAGTTTATCTAATTTATATTTTTTATTTAAGATATTAATAAGACATGAAATATAATTTCTTTTATTGAAGCAAATTTATTTTAAATATTCATTTAGTAAGTTTTACATGTTAAAAAAATTAATTTTTTTTAAATGTTTGCATCTTAATAGATTTTAAATTTTTTAATGGCTTAACAAATCTATAGCAAAATTGATCTATACTTATGTACATATTTAATTTTACATTATATGTCAGCCAAAAAGATGTGTCTTTTGGTTTAAATCAAATCAATGGCTATATATAGGACAAACCAAAGTTAATAGCTCCTTGAGTGCAATACTTAAGAAGATATACTTAAGAAAATGTTTGATTCTTGAGAGAATTGATCCCTCTCGGCGCTTGATACCATGGATTCTGGGAAAAAAATTAATTACACATTTCACTCTTGAGAATGATTGGTAGGCGAATCTATCTAATTCCTGAGTGGATTTGATTCTAATTAGTGGAAACTAAAGATAGTAATCTTACATGGAAGTGGATTTAATTCTAATTACTGAAAACTAAATATAGTAAGCTTACATGTATATATTCCCTCTACACATTCCGCAAAAATTTGGTCTTGCACATGGTTTTAAAACCATGTGCAAGGCCTCCTAAACAACCATGCAAGGCTTCTTAAACAATCCATGGTAAATTTCACTCAAGGAGATTTGTTAATTTTTTTTACCAAGTTTCAATTAAAAATGAAAATAAAAAAATAAACAACTCCTTAAAAAAAAAATTCAAAAAATATATTATTTCAAGCACTAATCAATAGCTTCATTTGCCAAGATTGTTTTTTAATGAACATTGTACCATCTATTGGTGAATCATAATGAAACAAATGAAGATATGCTTAAATTGTGTATTCATTATTATACTTTAAAATTTCTAAAAAGATTATAGTTACTTGATAAATAGATATAGATCCTTATTTACAGGGTGTGGTACATATTGGGTCATAAAATCCTTGTTATTTTTTTTGTTGCCAAAACCTTCAAAATATCTTTTTTCTCCGGATCCCTCTAATTCCTAAATAGACAATGAAAATTTTTAATTGCACAATTCACTCTTGAGAATGATTGGTAGGAAAATCCCTCTAATCCCCGAGTGGATGATCCCTCCCTCTAATGACAGTAACTTATTATTTTAATTGATTATCATGTAATCTACTTGAGAGATTGTGATTGCTAATTGTGTCTAGGTATTTAAAATGTATTATTTCACTACATAAACTAAATATACTAAGCTTACATGGATATACTCCAGTTTTGTGTCACCTCCCACCACTGAAACCAGCCTAGATCCAAATCCTAGGCTCTATCAAGCGCCGAGAGGGATCAAATCTCCTGAGGTGCAAACCTCCTTTAGTGCAATACCCGAGAAGAGGTTTTCACCTCGAGAGATTTGATCCCTCTCAGCGCTTGATAGAGCCTAGGATTTGGATCTAGGCTGGTTTTTAATAAAGCTTTGCATCTAAAGAAACTATGCTTCCTATAAAAACTTGATACCCATACCATACATCTAAGGAAACTATGCTTTCTATAAAACTTAGACACCATACAATACTTAAAAATGTTGGTTGACCTTTACGAGTATATATAAAACAAAATTATGTTCAAAAGATTTCTATAACTATAAAATTGTCAAAATTATCTCTAACTTTGAAAAGTGTATGTGTTTTACCATACAATACTTAAAAATGTTAGAAAATGTAGTATTTTATCAATGGATAAATTAAGTCAAATTTGGTTGAAATTTTAGTATCTGTCATAAAGATTTGAATATTGACAAAGCAGCAATGACTAATTATGATCATTATTGTTTTCCAAACAAGTACATTCATCCAAACAAAAATGAAAGCAAACAAAAAAATTGATATTTTTTCATTCAAACAAAATTAAAACAAAAGGATTTTACAGCAGGTAGTACAATTAGCATATAAGCTAGTTGGAGTTTCAATTGTTTCAATAAAGGGTTTGCACCGCTCTTGACAGAAAGCTTCATCCGAGCTGTACCGTTTGTCTCAGTGAATCAACGTAATTTAAGGATCATTATATGACAATGTAATTTAAGGATCATTATATGACATAGACTTAGCACAAAATGGACAAGAGAGCAAGCTAGTTTGGTATTGTATCAATTGTGAACGAGACAGGGATAGTCAAGACAAAAATTGTTTCAATAGGATTTTCCTTGTAAACTTGTTTTAACAAAGGGTTTGCCCAGCACTCGAGAAAAAGCTTCATCCCAGCTCTACATTTACGTTGGAAATGTTCCAATAAAGGGTTTGCACAGACCTAAAGATTTGTTTCATCTGTTCACTGTTCGTGAAGGGAGAAGGGTTTCAAAAAAAAATGGATGAGCTGCGAGTATTTTCCAGTTACATACAAAATGGTGGAGATCTCTAAATGAATACAAAGATGTCAATTAGAGCAATACCTACCATTATTAACAAAGAGCACTAATCTCCATCGGGGAAAAGGTTGTTCGAACAAGGCAGGTCCCACAGCATAGCTCATTCTCCCTTATTCCTCTACCACTCTTAAATTCAGGGCATTAAACTCCAAGCAAAGGTCATTCCAGAGTAAGTAGAACACAGTCGGTTCCGGCATCGAGCAGAGCATAGCGTTGTAGAAGTAGTTCCAAATCGATATCTTATCCAGTCCAACTTCTTCCTCTGTCACATACAATCAGAAGAAAATGTCTGAATATTTCAGATTCATAAGCCCACGCCACGCGTGCGTCTCTATTGAACAGATAGAGTAAGCGCACCGACGCTTTTGTCAGTTCCAACGGACAGGATTGGCGCGTCGAGTGAAGAAAAAGGCGGGATATAAATTTTTTAAGAAAGACCAGAATTGAGGTTTTTGTGAGAAAGACCAGAATTGAGGTTTCTAATTTCAAAAATGCATACATAAATATAAATGTGGGAGTGTTGTATTTGAAGTTGTTTATGCATGTGACAGTTTTTTGTTTTGTTTTGTTATGGAGTGTTGTATTTGAAGTCTTTTTATGCATGCGACAGTTTTTTGTTTTGTTTTGTTTTGTTTTGTTTTGTTATGTTATGTTATGTTATGTTATGGTTAGTTATTATTAAAATTTTATAAATACTATGATATTGCTTGATTTGTTTTAGGGTTACAATAAACTATATTATTACTTTATATGTTATTTGTAAGTTTTAGTGTTAGGATGTTTTATTGTTTTAGTTTATTTTTGAAATAGTTTACAACAACATTTTGGTTCTTGCAAAAACTATATGTTGTGTGTGTGTTTTTTAATTGTTTTAGATTTAGTTTCTATATTTTGTCATACATTATTGAGCCAAGATGTGATTGTTTTATTTTTTTAGATAGATTGATATTTATATAAAACAGTGGTGTAACCACTAAAATAGTACTAAAGAGTACATAGATTCCCTTGAAACAGTATATGTAACCATTGAAACAGTACCACAGAGTGCATAGATGCCCTTCAGAAGCGGCATTCAAAATTCAAAAAACTACAGCCCTTATAGAGTTTGGGTTGTTACCTCTAGTGCCCATATAGTTCAACATAGAGAGACAAAGAAAAACTTCTAGATACATGTTGTGCACAACTAAAATTATATACATAAACCAAAAAACAAACTTCCTATGAGAACTTGAATCAATTTGTTGTCTCGTCATGGCGAGAAGAAGAACCCGTGAACACAACAACTTCCAATTTCCCCACATTTAGTTCGAGCTTTTCATATTTTATTTCCAAGTCTTCTAGCATCAATGTCAGTGCTTGTTTGGTTAGGGAGATAGAATGGGAAAATTCCTTTCTCAGTTGAACCATATCCCTCTCAATTATTTCCACACAAAGCCCTCCCTTAGTATCCATCCTGTTGAGTTATCGATTCATCCTTTTGATCTTCTTCCTTATGTTCCTCATATCAAATTCAATGGATTGGACTGGTGGAGAAGACGCTGTGGACTCTGAGGACATTTCCATTTTGGTGAGGACAACCTAAATAACAATAATATCAGTGAAATCCTTGCTAGTGTAGACGAACCAGAGTTGGATTCTGCGGCCATTGCAATAGCCCTAAATTATAACCTTACCACCCTTCGCAATCATTGCTCCCAAATTTGTCGGACGATCTGCCACAGACTTCACGCACAGGAGATGGGACATGGTGCATTCATAAACAAGTCACTGCCTTGGACGAGACCCGGAGCCGTACTCCCCTTTTAAGACTTGGGCCTAGTTTGCATGCATGAACCCACGCACCCACCTCAGCCTAGTTGATTCACCACGAGTTGAGGAGCTCAGCACCGTGCACCACGTGGGAGGAGCATGTCGCGAGCCCCACGGACCATAAGCCCTCGTCCTATGGGATTTGGAAAAAAGTGCTACAATCATTCTTCACTAGGAGTCCTTTGCCGAGGCTAGGGGCTGTATTTGCGGCATGATCTGCATTACCATTGAGTTTCCTTAGGACATCGAAGAAACCAATTTTACGAAAAGAGTTAGATAGACTTTGAATTTTCCTGATCAGCTGTCGGATCTTCATCTGAGACAGTAATGAGTTGTGAGAGAGAGATTGGATTATTAATCTTGAATAGATGAGCACTATCAACTCATTGATACCCTCGTTTCTGACTAGAAGGAGGCCTTTCCAGAGGGCCAGTGCTTTCGGTACATTGTTTGTTTCATATCCTAGACACTAAGAGTAAGTCATTTCCATTTTTCCATCTAGGGTGATGAGAACACCTTCCCCGCTGGTGCCCCTTTTGATTGTTTTATTATTCAAATTACCCCTCCTTATATAGGCAAGTAGAGCCAACATTCTCTATATTGGCCTTGAACTCAAGGGAATACATGTTTTCTAATCATGTCAATTTTGGCTGAAAATGAGGCTTTGAAAAATATCTAAATGGTGTAACTTAACCTAGAGGAAAGGAGGTGGCATCTCCACTAGTTATGGCCCACCATTGTCATTTGCAAGGTAGATTCTTATATAAATCTTATTGCATTCCAAGAAATTCTTCAATTGTCCCCAAGAATGATCCTTTTCTAGTGAGAGGGGCTACAAAGACAATGGAAAAGTCAATCTAAACTCATGTTTTACTATTTATACTTGTTAGGAAATTGCATATCAAGCATTTGTTACACTTGAGTGGTGTGACTTATCTTAAGTTGATGAGTTGTTATTAAGAACCAACCAACCAAATACCTTGGTCTTCAAGAAGTGCAGGATTTTGTGTTATTACATCATTTCTTAGACATGGTTTTAAAGTCATGGCTCCATTTTTGTTAAGTTGCTCTAAAACTAGGTGTTTTGTCCATATCTCAGAATTGAGCTCTTTATATTTTTTTCCCATAATATTTTTCCATTTGAACATTTTCAATCCTTTCAACTTGATCTACAAGTAATTAATATTGAATTGGATGGAGTAAAGTTTGATATTACAAATATTTACCCATGTGTGTTTATAAGTGGTCTATAGCCTTTTTGAAAAATATTTTCAAACTTCCAAAGTGACCAATTTTGGCTTCTTTGTTGCACAATTCTACTAATATGCATAGAGCCTTCTAGGCTATTCTCTTTTGTTCATGAAAGGATTAAACCAATTTGTTCGCTATCTGAATGAAAGGTCCAAAATTAAGATACATTGTATCTTGAGATCCCATTCTCTTTTGGGGAAATTCAAACTTTAAGTGTAGTTCTTTTCTCATTAACTATCAATCTTTGCAAATCAATTTTTTTTTAAAGCAACACCACTACCAACTATATTACAAATTCCTAATTTATGTTTATATCTGCTAGATGTGTATCATTTTGAATGCAATGTTTTATAATAATATGTTAATATCCATTGCACTAATAACCCTAACAATACATTCCATTGCTAAAAAAAAAATTGCTCCCTAGTGTCATATATCAATTAAATTGAGAATTGGGCCAACCTTCCTTGGAAAACTATAAATGTCGCATGAGAACCATTGAAGACTTCTAGTCACTCTCTACTTCTCCATATGAATGATTGTCAAATAAATTATACAATAGTTATCCATCTTGCAAGTGGTATGTATATGGGAAACCATCTTGAAAGCTTCTCCCAAACTTGTTGAAGACCTAATACCACAAGTCCTTTAGAGATGTATCAATTCCAAAGACAATATCCAAGTATCTAAAAAATTGACCTTGTGCAATATTCTTCTACTTAAGAAAAAATCAATTTGGAATGTTTCCTAATCAACAAATTGTGTCTTCTCCTTAATCACCCATTATCGAATGCTTTAGCATAGATGTCTATGTATATTGCATTTTTCCTTCGATAGAGATTTGAGTGCGATTGGGGCTAAGATTAGATTGCTAAACAAAAGGAAAATTATGTAATTGTACATCATTTGAAAGAAGAATTCCTTGAACCTTTGCTTACATTTGAGTAGCTTCAAGAAGATAACCAAATGCATATGTGCAAATAGAATTGTCATGTAATCAAGGTGCTAAAGTTTCAATCATTTCTTGATGGATATTTTGAGTGGAATCACCTATGAAAAATGACCATGAATATAAACTATGGTTGATGCATTTGAGAAAATACTCAAGACTACCCACCACTTGAGTAAAAAAACTTCCAAACCTTGACCAAAAGATCATATTAAGGATGGAAATTCTTTCAACCATGATACACCTTCATCAAAGTAAATCATCAAGAAGAGATCCTTTTCAAGGTCCCCTTACCATTTCAATGTTTTTCCATGTTCAATAAGCATGTTTAGCATGAATTGACCCTTAATCAAACCCGTCCGTCCATGCTGAACAATCCTTTCAACGGTTAAATGTTGTTGGATAGGAATTTAGCTCTAGGACATTATATGATATATCAAGAAATCTAATTGGGGGCTAACCTCTTATAGTGTTTATATTTTGTTCCTTTTAGGAGTAAGCTTGATCAACCCCATATCCACTTCGTGACCCATATGGTCCATTTCTAATTTTGCATACATATGATTAGAAGATCATCACCAATTATGCCCAAAGAATCATAAAAAGTGACAAGGATGCACATCTAAGTTGGAGAGATTTCCCCTCAACCATATCATGTAAATCCTAAAGAATCCCAATTTTATCCAAAGTTCAAGGAAGAAATTACTTCTCAAATATGGGGATTTTAATAGGCACAACCTACCTAATGACTATTTTTTCCTCATTTCAAGTGACATCACAATCCCCTCAAACAAAGATTCTTTGGAATTTCATTGGAAAACGTTTTACTTATTCTATGCCCATATGTTTCACCTATTTGAGAACCAAGATTTTTAAGTTTTCATAATCTTACTTTCCTATTAAGTACTCCAAATAGATTTAAGTGACATCATCGCCTATTTGCCATGGTTAGCAATTTGGCTAGTCATTAATTCTTAAACCACCTTATTGTTATCTTGGGTTATTTTTGTGGAGCGTTAAAGGTGGTTATTGGATATTGTACTATCGATATATTTAATTTCTAAATACATATCGATTTGTCTATCTTTGACTACTTCTTCCTTTGTGTGTAGTGGTATAATTCTAATTTTTTGGTAAAACAATGGAAGCTTAGATGAAATTAGTGGTTTTTCAATTTAAGAGTTACAAAACAAAGTACTTTGAAGATCATGGAGTTATACGAAATAATTTTCTTTAAATTTGGAAAACTATTATGGTTAAACTATAGGGAGTATTGTGATTGAAATTTGAGAAATATATGAAATATTTTCGAAATTGATATATAAGTCTATATAATGTATTTTTGTATTCAAAATGATTATTTGTAATGGAGTTATAATTTTTTGTAATTTATAACATTTATAACATTAATTTAAGAGGTTATAAGGGATTACAATATTTTTTTATTGGTCGGAGTGAGTTAAAATATTAAAGGTCTCCATTTTCTAGATTCCTAGTGATCCATGATTGGAAGGGGGTTATAGAGTTACCTCATGATATAAAAGGCATTGTAATTTTAGATGTTATTTAAACCAAAATTCATAGAGATTTAATCTGAACATTACAAAATTGTAGGGAGTTGTAAGGTGGTTTGGAAGTCACAATGGGTTTATTTTGTGCAAGTTATTATATTGAGAGTAATTTGTAATTTTAATTCTAGTAATTTTTTCAAGTTTGGAGTTTGGGACTTTAAAGTGCTTTGAACATTATCAGAGGATACTTCAAATAATACATTTTTTTTTATATTGTGTCCTAAAGCCGCCAAAAATTTAATAAGGGGGTCATAGAATCTTTGTCTGTGTGCCTCGTCTATTGGTTCATGGTGGAATTTGACCTTGTAGATATTGGTGCATGGTTGTATTTTTATTTTCTAGAGAGAAACTCTCTGACGTATAATGAACCAAGCACATGCACACTATTCTATAAAAACAGAAATACAAGAATAAAAGAAATAATATTATCAATCTAAGAAGGTGAGAAAAGGAAAGCCATGATTTGAACCTCATGGAAAATTTGGTCACAAATTTGACGCATATTGCATAATACAGTCATCTACAAAATTTATTTGGTAAAGTATTTGAATGTTTTTTGTGGCTTGTAATTAGAGTCATTTGATCTGGCCCGACATTGAATAGGGGGATCAAAGTTATTTATTTGTGACACATTGTTTTGGATATGTAAATGAATTCTTCAAATGAGGATGTGAGTAAACATCAAATATTTGTTCAATATTATGCACACTTTAATCAACATTGCACATGGAACAACAATTCAAATAAGCAAACATTCACTCAATGATGTGACCAATATTGTCTATAAGTTATGCATAAAAATATTGATATTCTCAAAACTCATAATAACTTGATAAATAATGAATTGCATTTTTTCAACAAGATTCTAAAACCATACTTCTTCAACGTAATCCATTATTTCGATTAACATTTTTGGAAAGTGAACAAGAGGATATTGAGCACCATCTAGCTATGAATTAGTCATATGAATTTGATGAAGGAATTATGGAGATAAATAATAAATAGGATGAAAACAATAAGATGATAGAAAATACCATGGATAAATAGACTAAGGCAGCTAAGGATAAGCTTGAAACTGAAGGTAATTCTATAATACTTTAGGAAGAGTTGCAATTCAAGAGGAACCAATTTTTCCTAAGATATGACAAGACCGAGTTTGGCTTTGTTCACATTCCTAATTAGTCCAAACTTGTGAAATTTGTGAGTATTGGATTTCTTGATGATGATTTACAAAGGAATATTATTGATAACAAGTTAGATGAAAGTACCTAAACTTGATGATCAAGATGAGTAACATGAAGAAAAGGATGATCGAAATGAAGTTGATGATGATAATTTGGATGGTGTACCTAAATAGTGCCAACATTGTCACCAAGTTAGACATCGTGAATTACAATGTGTGGATATTTAGCCATTGAATATATGTGGGAAAACAAACCACCTTGCACAAAGGTGTTGGAAGCGACCAAAGATTAAGATAATAAAAAAAAAGTAAATTTTGGATGGTTAAGTATGTGGCATCATACTTTCGAAGCCATGTTATTATAAATCCCTTATCGATGGATTCATACATAGTTACATGGATGCTTGATCAACTAGGTTTCTTTTGTAGATGGACATGAATCTTTTGATTTACGATTTCATTATTCAAGGCATGAACGAGGCCCACTTTATCTATTATTTTCAGTTGGAAATCGAGTCTATAGATTCCACTCAAAGATAGTATGTGTTAGCACTCAAAATTTCTACCTAAAATTTCTATGTTCTTAATCCAAAAAAAATAGAAATTTTTGTTAGAGGGCACTCTTATTCATTCATCTTGGCAGAAGTTTGCATTCTACAATGAAAATTAGAAATGTTGAATATAAAGGTGTTGTATAATGACATTCTCACTCTTCAACATGCTACAAAATGAGCTACAATTTTGTAGAAAAAGGTTATTGTGGTAATAATTCAACGCTAAAGAATCAAAATCAATTATACAACAAAGGTTCAATTCTATTAGTATGGAAGCACTGTAGAATCCCATTATTTTAATGGACGAGTGTCTCATATCACAATCAATGACCCACTTGATTAGGAACATGAAATGATTCATATACAATTCATCGAATTATTTATATTTCTTTTCTGAAAAAAGGAAAAATTTTATTTCAAAAATGCAATTTAATCTCCACATCCATTTTATGTTTTGAAACACGTTATCAAGATTTCATTCTTCGGCTACCATATTGTATACTCGGTTATGGCACCCCATAAAGGAAGAAATCTAGTGCATTATTAGCCTCATGGGATGATACTCGATGTATATCCTTGTAATACCCCTAGTTTTTACTTATATGAATTTGAACAAAATTATGTAAATGATATAAATATGTTACTATGGCTTCCTGGTGCGAAGCTCGATGGCAAGGCTCCGCTAGTGAATGGATATGCATGTATGATCTAAATATTTTATTTGGAATTTGTGTTTGGCTTATCATGCCTATTGGAAATGGATGCAAATATTATGTGCATAAATAATAAAATGGTCCAAGAATGGATTTGTAGATTGCACCAAAGAAGCTATGATTCCACTAGAAGGGAAGAGGAAAGAGGGGCCATGGGAGACCAAATCCTTGCTTCCATGTGTCAACACTAGAAATCACACAAAATTAGGTAATTTGCCTTGAATAAGCCAATTATCTCATTTCTTTGACTATTTTACAATCATTGAATGCATGTGTTGGGTTTGTGGAAAAAGTCATCTCATGTTGTTATTGAAGTATGGGACTGACTACACTTTTGTGACAGTTTTTTCAGCTGTCAGAAGTCAATCTGTAGCTTCTAGGAGTCCTTCCTTCTACTGTCACAAGTTATGCTAATTGTCTTGTCACCATTTTCTCACACCTATTGGAGTCAATCCTCACTCACACACACTCTCGAGAAGATCTACACTACTCAAAGCTCTGTATTTTTGTTCATGACTTGCATAACCCAAAAAAATTGAACTTAGGGACATAGATGCAAATTTGGAAGGGAAAATCGATGGTTGTAGGTGAGCCGAGAGGTTGGAAGAGTTAGGGAGCCTTTCCCATTGTTTTCTACTTCTAGTGTATGCTTAAGAATCCATGAATTGAGGCTATAGGTGGTTCTTTAGAAGCCTTAGCAGGTTAGTCTTCTTCTGTGCACAAAGAAGTAGCACTCAACAAGATGGATATCCAAAGAGAACTGTTCATCAGTGAAGGGGATTCATGATCCAAGTAGGGTGTTATGTGGGGAAGGTATTATGGAAGCCAAGGTACGAGAGTTGAGTGAGATCCATGTAGATATCTGAATGATATTTTGGCTATGCATAGAGAATATATCATGTTTTGGGACAAGAGAGATAATCTTGGAGGTGTTTCCTTCATCCTGGTGGCCTCATAGCCTAGCTTGAGGGTGGCCTCTGAATGTTAAAGAATATAGGTTAGCAGAGTTCCTATGGTTCGTGGAAAAATGCTCTTACACAACTAGTTTCTTGGATTTGGGTTGTTTAAATATAATTGTTCTTATTTATTTGAATGTGAAATGATTTTAAATTATAGAAATAATGTTTATGCTTGCATATGCATGTTCATTGTGTGTGGGACAATTTATTTTCCACTATGTATGGTTACTTATTTTTTGCACACATATTTTATCTATATGAATTCGTAATATGGGGGTTGCGGTGAAATTGGAGGCCCCGAATCTATGTAATGTTCCCTCTCGATAGTCAGATTGGGTAACGGGGAGGTTACAATCCTAAATGCAACCAAAAAAATTAGGATCTTTGTTGTTATAACTTCTTTCAATGTCTTCAAGGATATAACAAGCAATAAACATAGGTTTTTCAAAATATTTGATTGTTACCAGGCCATGCTTAGTGGATTAATTATCAGGGTATCTCAGGAATAAATAGCCCACATTTCTCTTTTGTCTATAGAAGGTGAGAGGTGGTTTATACAGAAGCAGTAAAAGACATGTTGATTATTCTCGTCATTTTCTGGTTCTTATATTTTGGAATTGAATTCCAACTAAACCATAAGGAATCTTCCAAAATTGTTAAAAACCCCTTTGGGAGTGTGGTGATTTATCTTAATTGAGGGAAATTTTCATTTTTTAAACACTGAGTCATCATCTAAATGTCTCGAGATCATGGATTTCAAATAATTTTACTTGAACTATCCTTAATTTCCTCCAAGAAATCATTGATGATTTCTATATTTACTTTATTATCAAAATTTTATTCCACAAAGCTTGTAACATCTTGAGTCTTTTAATTTTTATAAATTGGATAATTTGAATGTAGAAGGGAGTGGAATCTCTTCCTCTTAGAGGGACGTAGGGGGTCATAAGGAGCAATATTCCTATGTGTATATCTTCTCTAGAATCCAATACAACAATGAATTTTCATGTTCAATAGTCATTTGCACATTGGTTAGATTGTGTATTTTTTCTCCTATGTTCGTATTTATTTTATTTCAATGCAAAAAAGTTATTGTAGTGCATTAATTATCCTTCATAATTCAAATCTAATAACATTTATGATTCCATTTCTATTGCCTAAGTTTGCAAGTTGCTTTAAGTGCAAGATTTATATCTTATAAACAATTTTTAAAGATCAAAATATCTTCTTGTGAATGTTAAGCTAACTTTACTTTGCATTCAAATCCCTTCTTCTTTTCTTTGTTTTATATTTGGTTTGATCTGTGAGTAAGATGCCAAGGAATTGTGAGACTTTACCTTTTTTGTTAGATACCATTAAGCTTTAAATATAATATATTTTACTACCTTGTGGCATTGACCTACCTTTCAAAACTAAACAACTCTCACACTAATGTTATCCCAAGCTAAAGGCATACTAAACTTTCCCTTCAAGTATTCAAATGCCAACTTTTATTGCTAACATATTTTGGTGTCATTTCTAGGGATCAAATTGAAGATTTCCCCTGGGATAATGACCATGATTAGATATGAACCTGATGGTGATATTCAGACACAAATTTGATTGGAGATATTTCACCTAGAGGCTCCATGGCCAAAGAATCCACTGGAAAATTCACTAGTTCATATTGTCAATGTCGTCTGATTCTCGAATGAATGTTATAGTAGCTGCAAGGTTTTCTCTTATAATTTTTTTTGTTGTCCATGTTTTTCGAAATGATGTTTGTATTATGGATGAATGGGAAATTTTCATTCCAATATTTAGAGATGATAAAGACCACAACCCTACAGAGATTTTTTTTTCTGTTTCATGAACTTATGTATCGGTTTTGTATTCTCCATGAAGATGTGTTAATAAAGAATTAATTATGTATTCCCTTGACATAAATTCCTGGCAATTGTACATATCTATACCTTTTTCTAGAATTTTATAGTTGAAATAATTTCATTACATTTTCATAATCAGTGTAAACAAAATTTTCCAACTAAGGTTTTATTTGAAAATTGTTGTGAAGAATTTCATTCAGGTTTTCAGCATAGAGAAGAGTGTTCTTATAACAATGAGGAAGATGAATTTACTAATGAAGAACTTATCCAAGATATTAATGTTGATATATGTAACAATTATTCAGAAAATGATTTTAGTTATTCACATGATCAAGGCCATATTGATCTAGGTTCTTATGAGAAGTTAGTGTTTATTAAAGACCACATATAATCAACAATTGAAGAAGTAGAGATGGTACATCCTCATGCTACTACTTTGAATTATTTTAAATAATTTTGTGTCTAGATGAGCACCATCAAACGAATTGTGAATTAGTTACCCCAAATTATAATGAAGTTCATGTTATTGAAGAATCATTTCAAGAAAACTAGCAACTTGTTTTTAATTATGATCATCATTCTTGACAAGAAACAAAGGTTTTTATGATTCACCTATCTGTGATGAGTATAATGATATTGATGATGATAAATTAATTGGGAATCTAGAGGAATTTTCTTTTACTAAGATTCTTATTAGCAGTGTCAAGAAAACAATCATATCATTGTTAATGACAGTTAAGCCATATATCATGAGTATGAAAAATATTTAAAGGAGCATATTTCTATTCCAACTTGCACAGAAATTTACAGAAACCAACATGTTTATGATATTTATGCATATTATTCATTAGAATATGATGAGGTATCATATTAGTTCACAAATATTTCTTCCCCCTCAACAGTTGAACACGAGTTTCAAGAAATTGGTGAATTCACATTTGGCATTCTTGAAATAGAATCTAAATAGATAGTTCATCAGAATGAAGGTTTTATTAAGCATGATGTGTCTCCTAGTGGTATTGATGAAATTGTGTTGCATATTCTTCATTCTTATGATAATATTGTTATTTTGGACGCTACTAAAAAAATTATACCCAATAAATTAATGAATAGTTTTAAGGATTAGTTGTTCCCCTATTTGTAACAAAATATATGATGTTTATAAGTTGTTCAAAGGAGCATAACATGATCATAATATTTCCAATGGATTGAAAATTGCATAGAAATTATTTTATTTTTTAACTCAGTTGGAGTTTTTCATGATCTTCAAGAGCTAATGGAAATTTACATGGAGTCAATTTTTCTAAAGGTTCTAAATATGGTACGTTTTGATATGCTACTCACTTGCAGTAATGAGTATATATTTTCCATGAAATTTATGTTGTTGATGTTCTATTCTTTTGGAAAACAAGGTGATCATTTCATCAGTGAATGCTTGATTGACTGCATTGGAAATATTATATTGCTTGATAAAATAATGGATTGATTAGTGTAGAGACTTGTCCATAAATAAGTTTTGTTTTCCAATTATTTCCTTTTCAACATTAGAGGAAATTTCAACTTAAAATGGGCCTTTTAAATTTAATTCAAATTCCATGTCATCATGTGTTAGCCAATGAAATTCCTTTAAATTTGAAATACCGTATAGGTCTTAAACACTTTTTTAATATAAATTTGGGGATAGGTATCATAAAAAAAACTACATGGTTGTTTGTATTTTCGACATATCTCCCCGTGTTTTTAGTCAAATTTCATTCAGGAGAGCTCCTTGGATGTGGAATTTAATTTCACATCCAACGAGTACCCACTCGGCATACTTTTCATGGACTCCGCTACCCAAAAAACAAGAAATACCTGAAAAATGTGATGATGGTATCATCATCGCATTTTTTACGTATTTCTTGTTTTTGGGGTAGCAGGATCCATGAAAAGTATGCCGAGTGGGTACTCGTTGGATGTGGAATTAAATTCCGCATCCAACGAGTTCTCCCGATCGAATTTTGAGTAAAATCACAGGGAGATATGTCGAAAATTCAAACAAAAAAGTAGTTTTTTCTTCTACCTCCAAAATTAATAAATATTATTTTATTATTTTAACTATTATTTTATTAATTTTTTTAGGAGGCCCATTTTGAGTTGAAATTTCCTCTAATGTTTGGTTTGGCGTGCATTGGACTAGATGAAATAATGACTCCAAATCCCAATAGAGACACTCGTGCAAAGCATTGTAGTTTTTCAGTTTGGTTAGGTATGACTTGTTTGAAAGATTGGTTTACATTATGTGGTTGGTTATTGTTTTCAGAGCAGTGTTCAAGAATTCAAATGATGGAAGGAAATGTGGGTGGTCTATGGCTCTTATCTCCGAATAGGGAGGTCATTATTCCCATATGGAGCCATTGTTAGCACTCTAAATTACTACCTAAATTTTCCATGTTCTTGAGCCAAAATATGTGGGAAGTTTTGTTAAAGGGAACTCTCATTAATTCATATTAGCATACCTTTTCATTCAGTAGCGAAAATCATAAATTTTAAATATAAAGGTGTTCTAGAATGAGATTCTCATTCTTCAACACACTACATAATGAGAAGAAAATAATTAGCAAATGTTACTATGGCAATAATTTGATGTTGAAGAATCAAACTCAATTATACAAAAAAGGATTACTTCCCTTATTATAAAATAACTGCAGGATCCTCTCGATTTAATGGACATGTGTCTCTCACCATAATCCATGACCCAACTAATAGGAACATGCAATGATTCCTATGCAGTTTATGAAATGGTTTATATTTCTTCCCTTAAAAAGCAAATATTTTTATTTTATCTCCACATCCATTTTATGTTCTGCAATACATTATTCATCTTGCATTCTTCAACCACCATATTGTATACTCAGTTATGGAACCCCATAAAGGAGGAAATACAGTGCATCATGATCTTAATGGGGTGATACTAGATGTTGATCTTGAATGCAAAAAAAGAATTTAAGGATGTTGGTTGTTATGAGTTCTGTCAATGTCTTCAAGGATATAACAAGTACGAAACATAGGCTTTGTTGAATATTTTGATGTTTACCAAGTTGTTCTTGGAGGAGTAATTATTAGAGTATCTCAGAAATCAATATCTCACATTTCTCTTCTATCTACAGAATGTGAGAGGTGGTTCAAGAAGTAATAGTAAAATACAAATTGATTGTTCCCGTCATTTCTAGGTATCATATTTTGGGATCAAATTTCAGCTAAACCGTAAGGAATATTCCAAAATGGTTAAAAAAACCCCTTTGGTAATGGGGTGATTTATCTTATTAATGGGCATTTTCCAAAATTTTGCAATCGTTTGGGAGAAATTCGGGTTTGTTTCAAGAAACATTTTTCTAGAAAGTTTCTACTGTCAGTTTTCAAAAGCTGAGTCATCATCTAAGAGTCTCCATATCATGGATTTCAAACAATTATACTTCAACTGTCCTTAATTTCTCGCAAGAAATGATTGATTTTTTTCTACATTTAGTTTATTGTTAAAATAGTTTCAAAAAATCTTGCAACAACTTGAGTCATGTAATTCTCATCAAATGTATAATTTGAATGTAAAAGGGGGTGGGGGATCTTCCTCTTAGAAATATGTAGGGGGCATAAGGAACAATATTTTTATGTGTATATCTTATCTAGCATCCAATACAATAATGAATTTTCATGTTTCAAATATCATTTGCAGATTTGTTGGACTGTGTATTCTTCTTCCATGTTTGTCTTTCTTCTACTTCAATGCAAAATAGTTATTCTAGTGCATTAGTGATCCTTCATAATTCAACTCTAATAGCAGTTATGATTCTTTGTCTATTTCCTAAGTTCGAAATCTTCCTTAAGTGTAGGATTATTATCTTTTAAAAAAAATTTACATATCATAATATCTTCTTGTGATTGTTAAGTTGCCTTTCCTTTACATACAACTTCCTTCTTACGATTTTCATTGTTTTATATATGGTTTGATCTATGCGTAATATGCCAATGAATTGTGAGACTTTACCCTTTGTGTTAGATACACTTAAGGTTTAAATCTCAGATGTTTTCCTATATTGTGGCATTGAACTACCTTTCAAAACCAATCAACTTTCACACTAATGGTATGCAAATCTCCACATGTTCAAAACTTTCCCTTCAAGAAGTCAAAGGAAAACTTTTAGTGCTAACATTATGGTTAACCTTTTCTACTTTCAAGGGGGTATTTTTACATCATTGGTTTACAAGTCTTAGGACTTATCACCTTTCACTTGTCAATAGATAAGATATTGATGATGTCAAAATTTAAGTTTCAAAGTCTATTTCTAGTTTTGAGAATTCCTTTTTACCTTAATTATCTAATTAAATAATAATCGATAGAAGTATGCATATTATAAAGTGTAGTTACATATATAAATTCCTTTTGGTTTCCTCTCCGTCACCCTAAAAGATATGACAATGGATCGGGGATTGATTGAGTATTAGATGATGGACAAATGATCGATTAACGATTTGATGATGTCGTCATAAGTGAATTACATATATTTTTTGAATGGTTAAGATATTTTAGGAGTTGATGATGTTTTGATGGATTAATGAGATATTGGTTTGGAAGGATGGTTTGCCACTTTTTAACAATTTATGGATCATTTAGCATTCTTAATGGACATTTCTCATCAAGATTTGGAGAACTACTAATATACTAATAGTTGACTTGGTTTACTTCTCAAAATATTTTTGGAAGCATTATGATTCATACAAAGTTTTTACAAGATACATGATTTCAATGTTGATCAACACTTTCTTTTGTTAGTTGGTATAGTGATATTTTTTTATGTGTCAATATTCAAAAGCTTCATAGGATTTAGAATTCATAGCTATGGTATTTTGACCATACATAGGACAAATTATTCTTCTACATTATCTCTTGGCACATTGGTTTGTTAGGGATTTTTATGGATATGGAATGTGTTGTATTTCCATCTAATTCACTTCTCACCAGGATTTTATCTCATGGTTTTTAGGTTCAGTTCATTGAACACTTGGAGGATATCTATTTCATTTGTTGCAGATTCAGTTTTCCATATTTTATTTTCATCTACCACTTTTGCTGATTTTTTAGGCAAATCTTAATCGAAACTCATGAGTTTTCGAACCATGAGTATCAAATCAAAGACTTGAATATGTTATCAACTTTTTCACTAGTCTTTTTTATAGTTGGTACACTTGTATAGACTTATGATTAAGGGTGAGGGGAGGGGGGGAGGAGGTTGTTAGCAATTTGTCTCTAATCATTAATTCCTAAACCAGGTTGTTGTTATCTTGGGTTATTTATGTGGATCATTAAAGGTGGTTATTGGATATTGTACTATAAATGTACCTTATTTGTGACTACATAATTAATTCCACTCTCACTTTTTCCCACCAACTCCTTATTTCTTAGTTGTTTTTTATCTTGTTGATCTTTTTTATTTACATTATCCACAACTAATTTTGGATTTGTTTTGGATCCTTTATCTCTTTATTATTCAAATGTTTAAATTGACTCTCCAAATTTCCAACTTGATTTTGCTTTAAAAAGTATAAAGATCATTTTCCACTTTCTACCCAACTTGGTGAAGTTGAACTCTAGAATGTTCATGTTGATTAGATTTATGGTGTTGAGCAATCAATTTTCTCCATCCTTTGATAAAAAAACATAATCATTGGCGAATTTCCTTTTCCCTTTGTGAAATAACCATTGGAAAATGAGGAAAAAAAATCTTTTCTTGCATATGTTAGAGAATGCATTTGAATTATAGCATATGAATTTGTTCTATATCAACAAGCACCAATGATTCTATTTAATATTTCTTTTAAATATTGGGTTGGTGACAATTAGGGAATTGTGCCTATGTTTTCTACAGTGTATTATATTATATCATAAATTATTAAGTCATTAATCTATTATTATTTTTTAATGGTAGATTGGATTCCCTCACATACGTATCCTCTAGTGAAAACATGGTTTTTTTGTTTTCAATATGCTATAGCGTATCATCCTTTTGGAGATTATTTGTAATATTTGTATTGTGTATGTTTGTATCTATAATTTGGCCTTGATCTTTATGAATAATTCCTTTTAAAATGTTAGTTCAATGTTTTGCTTGTGCTACACTATTAAGATTTTTTTGTTTTTGTTTTTTTTCTCATTTTCATATTTTAATTTGTAGATACTAAGTGGTTCTAATGTTTGAAATTGAGAGATATCCTTTGGCTAGTGTAGGTATTAGTTTATTGGTTTATAAGGTATGACTATTTTTTGTTATGGTCAATCCACTAGGAAGGTGTGACATTTGTAATTAAAACGTGAATTATTCCCCTATACAATGGTTTTATTTTTCATTATTTGTGAATATCTGAAATTTATGGATAGAATTAACAACTAGCATACCAAGTACGACATTTAATGCAAGATCATTTTTTTTTCTAATCATTTTATTGATCTAATGAGCATTTATTTTTGTCCCTTAAACAACCCATATGAATACAATATGCATCTAGGAAATGAAAATACATATTGATGTCTTAAAGATAAATATTAAGTAAAAGCGAAGGATATTATCCCTTATAGTTAGTTTGTAGGAAGTGTTCCAACTATGTATTGGGAAACATGACTTCCTTGTTTAATAATTGGAGTTTTGAATAGTGAAATACTATTTGATGTATTTGTTATTTACCCAATTAAGAACACATAATTTTGGCATGCACAAGTTATAATATTTATAGGTTCTCGTTTTCAAATAGTATGTTCTAGTAAATCAATCATCATATATTGGATACCTTCGATAGAAATCAACTATGTTCTTTGTTTTTGCAAAATGTTTGAAAAATTGGTAGGGTGAATTTTCTTGTACTTATAATGCATATGAGGAATTATGCTTGTTATGCTTTTATTCTACTATATCTTGAGTAAAATATGAGACTTGTGATTTATAGTGAAATTTATTGTTTTAATTCTATCTCTAATTTATAATGATTGATTGTGCAATAAAAATTTAACTATTGCATGATAGAGATAATCATGTATAAGGATTTTTCATGGATAGGAAATCAAGTTGATTATCTCCTTAAACCACAAGGTCCATTTTCGGACCAACATGAAATCTCAGTAACACTTACAGAATCTTCCCAATAATTCTTTCATCCAATGACACATTTAATACTTTTAGCATGCATACCTTTTGTCAAATAATAAAGGAAAAAACAACATTTTCCATAATTGTAAAAATAAATTGTTTCTACCCATGGACATATATATTTTATTTATTAAGCCGATTTTTTACATTAAAAGAAATCTTTGTTATTAATTTATAAGAGAGATGTAGAACCCCATATAAATTTGTAATACTTTTTAAGTAAATAGGGAATGACGCTTTACCAATTAATTCTTCAACAGATCCATCTCTATATAATTAAACTTAACATTGTTGAGGTGTTATCCTTTTAAAATATACTACTATGTGCTATTAGGATTTCTATGAGGAGCCCTTCATTTTGTATTTTTATAACAATAATATTGAGGTCAACTTGACTGAAAATATCAGATGCATAACCTTATTCTTGAAATTCTTTGCTTTAGATGATGATATACATGGTCTACCCAAAGACCCAAACGAAATTATGTATTTTGATGAGACTAGAGGAAGAAACGGGGATGAAGAGCATTTTTTTGGAACTGAGAATTTTTTTCCTTACATATGGTGATAGTCTCTCATTATTACTTGCTCGCATATCAATTACAATTCTAAGAGAGAGGTTGTTGATGGATGTTGGGAAATTGTAGCCCTTTTTACTAGTTTATGGGTTTATTTGGATGAGCTTGCTAATGTGTAGCGGTTTCTTCTTGTAATAAAATTAACATCTTCAAATAATGGAAAAAATGGTAGTGCTCTATAAACGTCGTTGAATTTTAACGTTTATTTTAAATTTGGGTCTTAAATTTTTACAATAAGATATTGTGGATATACTATTACATATAATGGTAGAGTGTTATAAGCCATTAGAAGGGGAAAATTGTAATGAAGCTTTTGAAACTAGGTAAATAAGCATTTTCGATGGTCAAATAACAATAAATATAGAACTGCCATTTAATTAAGGGGGACAATTGAAAAAAATCAAACTATAATGAATCCTAAAGGTCGTCAACTTGATGTTTGGATTGGTGGAGGTTTTTTGCATGAATATGGGGAACACTTTTTTGGAAACTTGCAAACACATATTTCCTAGAATGCAAGCTCAATCGTCATAATTTTGAGCTCTTAATCAAGATTTTTCCAATAGCTCAATTGAGGGTTTAAGTAACCCTTGTTTAAACCCTTGATCAAGGGTATTTGTCAACATAAAAATATAATTTGTAGTAGAAATAGATATTTTACTTAGCTAATAGTTATTATACATAGGTAATAGTTATTTGTTTACTTGACAACTGATCACTATTTTACTTTTCCTCTATATTTAATCGATTGAGCTATATTTTTTTTAAACAGAAACTGGAAGTATTTTGTATTAAAATATTGAGCACAACAATGTTATACTGAAATGGTCATTTACAAAAATAAAAGAGATATTCTACACATGTCTTTAGTATTTCGTCCAAAATATATTCCCATTGCTTTCCAAATAGCAAAGAAAATCCTAGTCGAGCTTCTATTAAAAACTATAAACAGAGTGCTATAGACTCTTACATATTGGTTATAGAGAAAGACACAAAGAAACATAATATTTTATATACGGGCAAAAAATATGGTCTAAGAATATTTCAAGTCTATCTATATGGCCCTTGGAGGGGTTAAGTGACCGAATTGTCGTCCACAGGTTGAGTTATCTCTAAGACTCATAGAGAAAATTTTAGGGGAGAAATTTAACCCATGGGCTAATTTTGGACCATTTTTTCCAAAAAACAGATTCACCAATTTGACAATTTTTGAAAGATAATTCAACCAAATTCTATGGGATAATTTTTTCATACTCTAAAAATTGCCAAAATTGTCCAAAACCTATATAAAGTCCTTAGAAATTTGAAATTTTTTACAAAAAGTTACCAAACATTTATGGTTGCAAATTTAATAATTAGTAAGGTTCACCAAGGTTTATACAGTTTGAGAAAAATATGAATCCTTAAAAATTTCGCTATCTGAGAGTGAGTTTTGGTTGAATCCTCTATGAAGCAATTGCAGAATTCACTGAAGGTCATGTGAACATCCTCTATTAGTGTGAGGTGTTCCCTCATATTGCCATATATGTCATTGATATACGACTCCATGCATGTTATCCTACAACTATTATAGCTTTCTTCCTATGTCAGCCCTATTATCCTTTGTAAGACACCATCAATTCCTTCTTAAACAACCCTTAACAATTTTAAAATATTCCATATTTCCTCTCTAATTGATGAAAATTTCCCTCCAAGATGCCATTATCAGAGAGCTATCTACTGGAATGCCACCCTAGTTCTTCTCCTCGTGAACATACACTTCACCCAAAATTTGATATTCCCCTAGAAAGAAACTTCCTACCTAAACAAGGAGATGGAAAGATGTTGGAAATATAAGGAGACGTCAACATAGTGACCTCCCTTGGAAGCACTAATGATGCGAATGGAATCCATTTGGTGGTGAGAAGTAGTGAAAGTATGGGTATCGCTTGTGTGAGCCTACAAAAAAAATGGACGATGATACTAGGACCAACAACCGAGAAAACACATTTATTCCCCTTGCCTATTGTCCCACCACCTAAAAACCTTATGGTTCAGATGTTCTTCCACGTGTTGGGAATGAGGATGGCGTTGGAGAGAGGCCTACCTCTTGGTCACAAGATACCGCCTGGAAAATTCATAAGATAACATTGAGCCCCATGTGGGATACAAAATTCATAGTTCTAATCCTTTCTAGAGACGGCGGAGGATCAGTTATGCCTCATAATAATGAGGGGATATCATAAATTTCTATGTCTCCTTGTTCTAGAAGGACCCCTTGATTACACTTTCAATCTTTATTTTCATTATTTCACACCCAATGTGCATAAATTTCACTCTATTAGGGAAGAGAAGGTGTATGATGCATTTCTGAATTCTGTTTCACATCTAGGGGCGTTCCTTGAAGAATTTCTCTTTTTTTGTATCACAACTCTAGATTCTCCAATGACTAGGAGGGGTGGAAGATCAAGAGCGGATGTGATATCTATTCCTTTCATTAGAGCTAGACATTCTGCTAGGTTGTTGGATTTTTCCCCAATCCCCAGGCATAAGACATAATGATTTTTTCCTTAGGGTCCAAGACAACTACTCCCACACCTGCCACCCCTACTCGATCGAACTATATAGTACAAAGAGTTATTTTAAATTGAAATATTTATTGGGTGGGTTATTAAAAATTAAATTTTGGGATGAATTAACAAAAGTAAGGATATTCTTTAATATGCTAAGGAAACATTTTGATAAAAGTAGCATAAATAAGAATGAAGAATACATACATGCAAAACACAATACATGTAAAACTAATTTTTACCCTTGAAACCATTTACCACATAACTAGGCTTCACCGAAAATATATCATCTATCACCCTATGACCTAGTCAATCCCATCAAGACAACCAAAGTGAAGGCTTCATAAGGCATTTTACAATGGATTTCTCCAATCCTTTAAATATAATTCATCTCATCATATACCATGGGCCATGAATGACTAACAATAAACATGTGTTAAGATAATTATTAAAAATAAAAGAGGAGGCTTCTTGAATAATTTTGTGATGGTGTTATCTAATTCTTTAAATATAGTTAATCACATAAAATATCATGGGTTACCAAAACATGGGCCATAAATACTTAATAACAAATATGTGACAAACTCAAATATTAACCTTATTAAAATAGTTTTAAAATGATAATTAATTAAAGCATGCATTTGAATGTTTAATAAGTTTATTTTAAACTTTCAAAATACTATGCCACATTAATGTAATAAAATAATATTATCTAGAAAAGAGTAAGCTTTAAACACATATTCTTCAAAATGGTTCCTCAGATCTAAATATATAAGTTAGCTCGATCAAATTATTTTAATAAGACGATAAATCCCTCCATCAATGGTTTGATTAACTCTCGAACGAGGTATTTTAAAAAATGTTAAAACCCTTGCTTGAGGTATTTTAAGACGTTGAAAATCCATCGATTGAGGCATTTAGAAATATGTTGGTAATTTTATTGGCATCTTTGAAAGGAATACACCCTATCAGTAATTTCACCTTAAAAAGGGAACTTGATGCCACTCATCAATTATTCCTCTATCCTCTAGAATATGACTTATACGTTTTTAAGTTGTATGGTATTTTTTTTTTCATTTTCTTTTAAAACACACACTTAGATCCTATCCACAACTTAGAAGGAGCTCAAACAAAAAAAACAATGTAAAAAGTACACAACCAATATATATATATATATATATATATATATATATATATAGGCCCACATCGATGTGTCCTGTTCAAAAGGGTATTTTTGGTATTTCAATTTATGTAAATAGTAGGAAAAGGTTTAATACATGCAAATGTACAGAAGAAGCTCAAGAAATGAATTTTGTGACGAAAGAATGGCAGTCAATATAAATTAATGGTATTGCAAGTTGTATGTTTTAAGATGTTTGTTTGTGAAAATTAGGCATTTTTTTAATGTATTGGACATATTGTCCCAACTTTATAACCATGGTTTACCAATAAATGTAACGATTGTATATTGAGATTTTGATTATTGTGGACCTTTATATTATCTTGTTTTGTACGACAAAAGATCTCTTAATCATATATAGTAAAATGAGTTTCTTTTTCTATTGTATTACCCAATGTTGTAAAATGTTATATTGTTGATTAAATATATGGATGATTAAATATTAAAATGAATAGATGTTAATCCATGATTTAACACATTAATACAATCATTATAAAAATGTAATAATTAAAATTCAAGTATCGATATTTTTTATAAAAATTATTTGGTTTTTGTTATGAGTAATTGAAAAAGAATTAAAATAAATATATTGGTGCATTGAATTTATTTAAACTCACTAAAGAATGTGGGGCATATATAAATAATTAACCCTAAGGTTCATTTTACATTGTTAGAAATGACAAAACAATATTTTTTTATCCAATAAACCACATCAATGGTTCTCATCATTATCAACACATCAATATCATGGTGCTTAAGTGATAATCAATCTGGTGTGTTATATATATGATATCCATTGTTGCTATTATGTATATAATTGCACCAAAGTACACAAAAAATGGAAACCCAATAGTTGTTATCATCATCGTTAAATTTATAAGAAAAAATGATGTGTATTGTGATATCATAAAGACACTAAGTTAATGTAAGTTTTCAACATTTGGACATTGGAAAGAAGGAGATCCAACTACCATAAATATTTTTTAGTCCATATGTGGTAAGTCCAATGTAATGTCCCTATTGCGTC
Source organism: Pseudotsuga menziesii (assembly GCA_001517045.1). Classification (NCBI taxonomy): domain Eukaryota; kingdom Viridiplantae; phylum Streptophyta; class Pinopsida; order Pinales; family Pinaceae; genus Pseudotsuga; species Pseudotsuga menziesii. The sequence goes on from LPNX010373956.1 coordinate 67,854, forward strand.
GCCTTAATTTTTATGATTACGATTGTGTATTGTACTTGCTTCTAGTGAGGAGCTCAAGGCCAAGGCCCCATCAGAAGCAAAAATTGTGCAACTTATGCAAGTTAATTTCCTAAGTGATAAGCTTAGGAGACTTATTATTTCAGCGAAACTTAAAATGACTCGAAACTAATCCACTAGGGAAGGGAAACAATAAGAGGAAAATCAAAGGACGAATAAAAGTAATGGGGTATCATCACAGTCTTGTTGAGGGAACCCACCACTGTCCTCACCTTTGACCTTAAACCACTTATTTTTTTTCTCACATGCTTAATTGGTATCTTACTTTTGCAGACAAGCAAGCCTAGGGCTCGGTCATGAGGAAATTATCGCATAAAGCGGGCATTTAACTACAACATATAAATTATACAAGAAAATTGAAATATGGGTTTAGGAGGAATAGAAACCCTCACCCCATTAAATTTACTTCCACCCCCCGTAGTCAAGGGTATCGGAAGGTAGGAGACATGCATATTATATATAAAGAAACAAATACATGCATATAATAGATTTATAATAAGGGAAGAATTATATGGTGAAAGAAGCTCAACGTGTTTATAGAACACTATACAATAGTGAAACTCCTTATAGAAATGGAATGCCATATAATAAAGGGAATTGTATATAGTATATATATACATATTGGAATTAATACCTATAGCGCATTTTCAGGTAAATACAATTATATATGTACATTAATACACATATATAAGGTTTATAAGAAAATACTCATATTCAAGGGAGTATTAATTTATCTTGATTATAGTCGAGGGTTTTTTTAGACCCGTTACCAGTTTGTTAGTCACTTTTTAAGGAGGCGATACTTTTATGGCATTAAATATTGGGAAGCTTAGACTGTGAAGGGGTTATTTACCTCACTCATAGCCACCATTTGTGGAGACGTTACAGGAATTTGTAAACACCAATATTGGAAGCACTAGGGTTTTGATGAGGATAAATTTTGGCTGTGGGAGTGCTAGAGGGGGAGTCTTTACACTCTTTTATACTTGCCCGTTCTTTATTTTTTGGGTGGGGGTTTGCTTCCTGGGATGGCTCAGCTGAGACTACATAGTACCGTGGAATCGATCTGCAGGTCGAGAAGAGGACGCCCTATGGGTTATGGAGAACAACCTATGCACTTTGATGAGGGGATGACTGGGAGAATCGTGGCGAGCGGAGGACAATCCTATCGATAGATCAGGCTAGGTAAACCACTGTTTGTGGTTTTCAGTTTGGGTATTCTTTAGATATGGAGAGAAAATCATTGAGGTGAAGTGCCGTCGAAAGGTTGGATTGGTAAAAGGTCTGGTTATCTTACAAACTCCTTTTAGAGCCAGATAAGGTGGATATAGTTCGATCGTATGGTTCTAATCCCCTCTTTTATCTCACGCATGTGGTTTCAAACTAGTAAGGATACCTCTACAGCTTCATAGATGCTTGCCGTAAGGAAAACTGGTATTATGTTTTTGGCTTAGGGTTGCACTGGGTTTTAAGGACAAGTCATTTTTCGTTCAGCTCTATGGATTCCCTAGATGGCGAGTGAGTTCACAATTCCTTTTCCCTTACACATGTTAAAAAGTGCAACCGTGAGCTCGATTGCACTGGCTGCAAGTTCTTACTGTGGCCACGATTGTAGATCTAAGTCTACTACATTTTTTTGGTTGGAAATTAGATTTATAGGTTTCAATATCATATGTGAGACTATATTTTTCTTTTATGAAAAGCGAACCTTGTGCTTGTGTTTCATAAATCAGAATCCTCTAAAGATAGTGGGCGTCGCTAAGGCTTAGACGCTAATAGATTGGTCGACTGAAGGTCAAGACTAATCACACTTCTCCTCTTAGAGTATAAAACATGATGCTTTTAACATCACCGTCTCTCCTTTTCACTATTTTCTCGGTAGTTCTCAGCAAAAATTTATATCTGTTTGAGAGGACCGAAATCTTGAAAAAAAAGATGAACCTTGGCACGCTTTACCATCAATGGAGAGCATCGCTTGTACTCTTATTGTAAAGGATAACCCTTTTAGCTCTGTCCTGATCTGTGCATAACATCTTTAACCATTCATGTGTGGCCTTAAGGAAGAATATGCCCACAGTTTTTTTTTTGTGTTTTGACTTAAGTAGAGGTCCCTGCATGCATTGGCCGTGATCTTTGATTTGCGAGGTTGACCTTTTATTTTATTTTTAATATAATCTTACTGAGAGAGTTAAGGGAGTAATATTTTAAGAGAAGAGGCCCATCTATTTTATATTGAATAAATCATTTAAGTCCATACATGAGTTATGGTTCTAGAATGTATAAGCTAGTTGGATATCAACATACTTTAAGCCAGTTGTTAGAGTTTCATTTCTAACTATTTTAAGCGTTTAGCACTATGCTACTAAGGGCTAGATAGTTAAGCTCTTTATTTAAATATAAGGTTTGAGCATCCCTTGTCCATGATTGAAAGGCTTTGTTATAAGGCTGATTCTTGTGATAGTTATGAAAGAGAGATAGGGAAATAAAATCCTAGCGAATGTGCTACGGACTTGTAATACTCTTGAAGAGTAAAGTAATAAAAGGATTAGCGATTTTGGTGGATGTAGCCCTTGGATAGGGTGAACCACATATTTTTGTGTCTTGTGTCTTATCTGTACATTGTGTTTTGTTTGATGTATTTAATGATGTCTATTGAGTAGGATAACTATTACTAGCTGATTTAACGATGTGTGCGAACAAGGTTGAAAGCACTAAGAAAGGCCACGACTTTATGGAACTAATAAATGGTAACACAAAATGTTTGGTATCTTACTTGAAACAATAGTATGAAACAGAATCGAGTATTGTAGCGATGCAGAAAGTAAAACTTTGATTGTTAGTGCCACCTTATGCATGAATTAATGGAAGTTGTGACTTAGGACGGAAATGATCTTTTATTGTTGATAAAAAGGTAGTAATAGAAAGGGTACATTTCATTTTAGACTCATGTGTCCTTAAAATGACCAACACACTCTTGATTATTATTGTTATAAAGTATGTAGTATTAATCATTTGTCGAATTTCATTAGACATAGTTCATGACACCTGATGGTGCACTATTTTTAAGAGATATCAGTAGAGCATTCTTTTTTACAGGAGGAAGTCCGTGATGCAAAAAGAATATATGGCAACTTTGTTGCTGCAAATTAAAAGTAGCATGGAAACTAAGATGGCCGGCTTGTAACTGATTATTGGGAAATAATACAAGATGAAACCATTTGGTGGACGTAACCCCGAGTTTGGCGTGAACCACGTACATTGGCACCTCTATGGTATTTTTTCTATATGGTTATTTTTATTTATTGTTCTGTGTATTGATCATTGTTGTTACATGTCCATTTTCCTTGTATTGTTCTGGGTACTTGTAGTGTATAAAATACTATAGAAAGATCATCAGCACTGTGATAAACGAAATGCTTGCAAGGTTATAAATAAGAATGGAATGTTGCTGCCAATGAAATTAATTTATTAAGTTGTATAGAGTTGAATGTGGAAAAACAGCTAGAATTATGGATGTTGGATCCTTTCCCATATGCTCACTAATATTCAAAACATGGATCTTAAAAAGGAATAAAATGGATAAACTCACTTGTTATTTTGGAGATGACTCGTTTCGTCTTGGTAACTAACACCTTTTTGTGGTCAACTTATAGTATGTTTCCTTGTTCTCATTTAGGGTCTTAAGGTATTATTTTCAAAGGTATGAGTACTCATTTAAGGATAATGAATTCATACATTTTATAAGATAAATCTCCTCTTGGTGTATATTACAAGTGATAAAGTTAGAAAGAATGGCTGTGTGTGCATGAAAAAGGTTGGAATTTCAGAATGCCGACATTAACCTTGTAAATGATTCGAAGTGATCGAGTTAACACCATTGATTCTTGATATTTCAGTGATTCAGTTTATAATATGTTTAGTTTGTACCTTTCCATTGTGCTATATCTGATTGAGGATGGTTGTTAAAAGAAACATTTAAGTACTTCAAAAAAAAAAAACGGGAACACAATTTTTTGACCCCTTTCTCACCCATAATATAATCAAGGTATAAGAGGTATGTTACATATGGTATCAGAGCGAGCTACAACACTGGACCCTTAAGAATGGGCTAACATGATAGTTTTGCAGGATTACACTTGGAAGAAATTGCGGCAGTTCGTACTCTCTCATGATTTCATCTTTTACAGAAGAGTTCACAAAAGGGGGAAAGTGCCGAGCTTCGAATTCTGGTCTTTATTGTGGCATACATTTGAGTTCCAAGTGATTGTGTGAGCGAGGGTTGCTATTTGCATAGCAGTGAATCCGGTAATGTATCTCTCAATTATTTTATTGAATGGGCTTATGAAATAGATCTCGAACAATGCAGGTGAATTGACTTATTGTATTTTCCTTAAATTATATGGAAAAAGAAACCTAAGTTTTATGTTGATTTGTATTTTTCTTCTGAAAACCTAGAAAAAATGAAACCATTAACTATATGTTGAATTTCTTCTAGTGCTTTTCTCTCGCTGCTAATTCCTTATGGAAAATGTTTATTTCGGCATTGTAAAAAACTAGATCCATTAACTAAATTAAGATCCTGTGTGTTTGCTAAAAATATTTGAGTTTTAATTTGAAGAACCCGATCAACTGGATAGTTGAAATCGGTGTGGATTTTCAGCTTAGGAACATATCCCTTTTATTAATTTTAGATCATGTAGGTTTTGTTTCAAGTCATTGTGTTTTCAACTGAATATCACGATTGCCCAAAAGGTTGAAAAATCGCTAAGTATAACTATTGGGTATTCTTTTAACATATTTACCTTGGTTCTCTTTCTTATGATGCAAATGGCCAAAAGATTTAAAAATCGTTGAGTATAATTGATGGTGTTCTAAACGCTATTTGTTAAACGTGTCCGACAAGTCATCCATTCCTTCATGCTTTTGCTTGTTTCCAATTGAATTTACATTTTGGCCTTCATTGTAAATATTGCTTCTGTGAGAAGAATCACATTCACCATGCTTGAAAATTCATGTTCCAATGACAGTTTTCATAGTACAATTTATCAATGAGTTGTACAGTAAAGAATACAACTAAAGGATTTAGTATATAATTTCGATTCTGATTTCAGCTATTAGACGTCCTTTGCTTGACAAAGATGTTTTATGACCACCTTAATTATATATCTTGATGTCATTCTGTTGTGCTCATTTTACACCTCTCATGGAACGTTGGGAGCTCTATCTTTATTTGTGAATGATTTAAGTGCATGGAATATAAGCTAGTAGGAACTTGTGCCTTATATTGAAGTTTGATGAAGGGCTTGATGGTGTTGCTATTATGGTATTAACATGCAAGCTAATGGTAGTAATTAATGTTTGACAGAAGGGGTTATATGTTTGGGTTTAATTTGTAATAGTATTAGTATGAAAATATCTAATTATTCAAGAATCAATACTGTATGTTTAAACATTGCAAGGAGTATTATTTGAATAATATAGGCTCTTTTGTACAAATTGATTTTGTTGATTTGAGTGGTGTAGGGCTCCAGTATCGCTCCCTAAATTCCTCATAGTTGAAGGTGGTATGAATAGCTGAGCGCGCCAACCATTATGGTATGGCTTGAAAGTTGCTTGAAATTGAAGCGAGTAATAGAGGTTTTGTGTTTGGAAATTTCTTGGGCCGGTTTTATCGCATTTTGTATTCCTTAATGTGCAGTCAAATTCTTCTTCATGTTTTCAAATTGAACTGATTCATATGTGGTGGGACTTTCTTACTCATTTCGATCAATATGTTTATTCAACTTGGTGTTGAATATTCAATGTTAATTTGGATGAACTTGGGACTGCGGTTGGGGTCTTTTTATGTAGATGGCATTGTAGGAAATGTCTAATAGTATTTCCAAAACACCAGCTTCATGGAGACAACTCTGCTATTGAGTCTTCTTATAGTTGGCGACATCCACTTTATCTCAGGTTTTTGGTTTGGTAGGTGTTGAATAATTATCAGTAGTTCATTGAGGATGCCCATCTCTATGATTGAATTATTTTAATTATGAATATTTTAGAAGGGGTAGTTTAACCAAAATAGTTGTTTTAATTGGTCTTTTCGATTCGAATTTTATGAACTTTATTGTGGTGAGGCTTATTGCAGGAAATTTACTTTGTTTAGAATTGCTAATAGGTTTTGGATGTTGGTCTTTGCGGGACTCTTTCTTGATTTAGATTTCTGAACTTTGGACATTGCTAACACTCTACGATTGACGTGCTTGACATAAAAAAAATGGTGGAGCTATGATAGCACCTTGTTTTTAGTGACCTGGCTCTTCCCTTGGGTTGGTTTATTAATGCTTTCACCATTAACTAAAGTAGAGTTAAAAGTTGGTTTGCACAGAGGTAGCTCTAATCAAGATGGCATGTAATTAGTCTTTTATAGATTTATCGAGGCCACAAGAATTCTATAATTTGTTTGGATACTTATAATATCTAGTAGATAAAAGTTCAGATGTAGTGAATTTTTTTATTCTGTTGTAATAAATTGAAGTTAATGAGTGGTTTCATTGTCTAAATTCTTAGGTTTTATGTGTTTTCTTGCGAATAGTGTTGGTATAAGTAATTGAAAGGGTCTTCTCGCTTTTTGTGAATGCCTTCTTGTTAATTCAGGTGTTAAAATAAATTGAAAAGGCTCTTATCTGATGAATGAGAAGGGACTTATGCTAAAAATTTGATGTTCTTTCGATAAACTGACCCCCTATGGATTGATTGTAGGCATGGGAAATTGTGGCCGTGAGGAGTGCTAAAGCTCCAGGACTGTAAAGAGTTAAGAAGATATGAGAAAAATCTCATGGGCATAAATTTGTCACCACAACGAAGTGGTGATGGAGGTAGTGGTTGAAAGCTACCGTGTTTTCCCCCCGGGCCAGCGAGAGACCACTATGCATTCTGGGGACACCTAGATGTAAGACATTTTGGTTAAGACTCGTTCTGCACACATTGAGAGGACTATCACAAGAATGGGGGACTCTGTGAAGAGAATAACCTCTAGGTGCTGTGGAGGTGTGCGAGAACTAGAAGTGCCTGAGCTTGGTGAAGCACCTTGAAGAGCACAAAAAGGAGAGACGCCTAAGGAAGGGTATTGTCCTTGTGTTGGGTGGCTTGAATTGGTACTTAGAGTACTGTTAGCACTTGATGTGTTGGGTTGGAGGACATCCAAAGAAAGAAATATTGGTGAAGCACCCTGAATAGCACAAAAAGGAGATACGCCTAAGGGTGGGTATCGTCCTTGTGTTGGGTGGCTCGAATCGGTACTTGAAGTACTGTTAGCACTTGGAGCGCTGGGATGGAGGACATCGAAAGGAAAAAATAATGCTCAAAATAGGTATGTGCATTACAGGTAAGCTGGTACCCATGAGGTAATATTTCTATTATTTGGCAAATAGTACTGACATGTATATCGGAACCCCTGTGGATTTTGGAAATTTTATAATGTTGGTTTCTGAGTTTTACATTGTTTCAATGTCAATGTTAGTATACGTCCATATATGTTTAAAAATGCAGGTTGGAGACCTAATACCATCTATCAAGAGGTATTAAGAAATACAAAAGAAAGCATTCAAAACAAAGAAATGAAAAGAAGAAAGATGACGAAAGAGAAGAAGGTAATCTAGTCGAAGAAAGCGCTGAAACACTGAGGATGGTGTTATCTTAAGGGGGAAAGGATGTAATGTCCCTGTTGTGTCGCCTTAATTTTTATGATCACGATTGTGTATTTTACTTGCTTCTGGTGAGGAGTTGAAGGCCAAGACCCCACCAGAAGCAAAAACTATGCAGCTTATGCAAGTTAATTTCTTAAGTGATAAGCTTAAGAGACTTAATATTTTAGTGAAACTTAAAATGACTCGAAACTAATCCACTAGAGAAGGGAAACAATAAGAGGAAACTCAAAGGACGAATAAAAGTAACGTGGTATCATCGCGGTCTTGACGAGGGAACCCACCACTGTCCTCACCTTTGACCTTAAACCACTTATTTGTTTTCTCACACGCTTAATTGGTATCTTAATTTTGCGTACAAGAAATCCTAGGGCTCAGTCATGAGGAAATTATCGCATAAAGCAAGCATTTAACTACAACATATAAATTATACAAGAAAATTGAAATATGGGTTTAGGAGGAATAAAAAACCTCACCCCATTAAAGTTACTTCCACCCCCCATAGTCAAGGGTATCGGAAGGTAGGAAACATGCATATTATATATAAAAAAACAAATACATGCATAAAATAGCAAAACATATAGATATGGAATAAATTTCATTATAATAAGGGAAGCATTATATGGTGAAAGAAGCTCAATGTGTTTATATAACACTATACAATAGTGAAACTCCTTATGCAAATAGAATGCCATATAATAAATGGAATTGTATATAGTATATATATACATATTGGAATTAATACCTATAGCACATTTTCAGGTAAATACAATTATATATGTAGATTAATACACATATAAAACCTTTATAAGAAAATACTCATATTCAAGGGAGTATTAATTTATCTTGATTATAGTCGAGGCTTTTTTTGGACCCGTTACCAGTTTGTGAGTCACCTTTTAAGTAGGCGATACTTTTATGGAATTAACTATTGGGAAGATTAGATTGTGGAGGGGTTATTTACCTCACTCATAGCGACCATTTGTGGAGACGTTACGGGAATTTGTAAGAACCAATCTTGGAAGCACTAGGGTTTTGATGAGGATAAATTTTAGTTGTGGGAGTGCAGGAGGGGGAGTCTTTACACTCTTTTATACTCACCCATTCTTTATTTTGTGGGTGGGGGTTTGCTTCATCGGATGGCTCGGCCGAGAATGCATAGTACTGTGGAATCGATCTGCAGGTGGAGAAGAGGATGACCTCTGGGTTATGGAGAACAACCTATGCACTTTGATGAGGGGACGACTGGGGAGAATCGAGGCGAGTGGAGGACAATCATGTCAATAGATCGGGCCAGGTAAATCACTGTTTGTGGTTTTCAGTTTGAGTATTCTTTAGATATGGAGAGAAAATCATTGAGGTGAAGTGCCATCGAAAGGTTGGATTGGTAAAAGTTTTGGTTATCTTACAAACTCCTTTTAGATCCAGATAAGGTGGATATAGTTCGATCGTCTGGTTCTAATCCCCTCTTTTGTCTCACACATGTGGTTTCAAACTAGTAAGGATACCTCTACAGCTTCATAGATGCTTGTCGTAAGGAAAAATGGTATTATGTTTTTGGCTTAGGGTTGCACTAGGTTTTCAAGACAAGTCGTTTTTCACTCAGCTCTATGGATTCCCTAGATGGTGAGTGAGTTCGCAATTCCTTTTCCTTTACACGTTAAAAAGTGCAACCGTGAGCTCGATTGCACCGGCTGCAAGTTCTTACTATGGCCATGATTGTAGATCTAAGTCTACTAGATTTTTTTGGTTGGCAATCAGATTTATAGGTTTCAATATCATATGTGAGACTATGTTTTTCTTTTATGAAAAGTGAACCTTGTGCATGTGTTTCATAAATCAGAATCCTCTAAAGATAGTGGGCGTCGATAAGGCTTAGACCCTAATAGATTGGTCGACTGAAGGTCAAGACTAATCACACTTCTCCTCTTAGAGTATAAAACATGATGCTTTTAACATCACCATCTCTCATTTTCATTGTTTGCTCGGTATTTCTCGGCAAAAATTTATATTAGTTTGACAGGACCGAAATCTTGAAAAAAATGATGAACCCTGGCATGCTTTACCATAAATGGAGAGCATCGCTTGTACTCTTATTGCAAAGGATAACCCTTTTAGCTCTGTCGCGATCTGTGCATAACATCTTTAACCATTTATGTGTGGCCTTAAGGAAGAATTGACCCATAGTTTTTTATTTGTGTTTTGACTTAAGCAGAGGTCCCTGCATGCATTGGCGGTGATCTTTGATTTGAGAGGTTGACCTTTTATTTTATTTTTATATAATCTTACTGAGAGAGTTAACGGAGTAATATTTTAAGAGAAGAGGCCCATATATTTTATATTAAATAAATCATTTAAGTCCATACGTGAGTTATGGTTCTAGAATGTATAAGCTAGTTGGATATCAACATACTTTAAGCTAGTTGTTAGAGTTTCCTTTCTACCTATTTTAAGGTTTTAGCTCTATGCTACTAAGGGCTAGATAGTTAAGCTCTTTATTTAAATATAAGGTTTGGGCATCCTTTGTCCATGATTGAAAGGCTTTGTTATAAGGCTGATTTTTGTGATACCTATGAAAGAGAGATAGGGAAATAAAAGCCCAGCGAATGTGCTGCGGACTTTTAATCGTCTTGAAGAGTAAAGTAATAAAAGGATTAGCGATTTTGGTGGATGTAGCCCTTGGATAGGGTGAACCACGTATTTTTGCATCTTGTCTCTTATCTATACATTGTGCTTTGTTTGATGCATTTAATGATGTCTATTGAGTAGGATAACTATTACTAGCTGATTTAACGATGTGCACGAACAAGGTTGAAAGCACTAAGAAAGGCCATGACTTTATGGAACTAATAAATGGTAACACAAAATGTTTAATATCTCATTTGAAACAATAGTATGAATCGGAATCAAGTAATGTAGCGATGCAAAAAGTAAACATTTGATTGTTAGTGCCACCTTATACATGCATTAATGGAAGTTGTGACCTAGGATGGAAATGACCTTTTATTGTTGATAAAAAGGTAGCAATAGAAAGGGTACATTTCATTTTAGACTCATGTTTCCTTAAAATGACCAACACACTCTTGATGATTATTGTTACAAAGTACGTAGTATTAATCATTTGTCGAATTTCATTAGACATTATTCATGACACCTGATGGTGCACTGTTTTTAAGAGATATCAGTAGCGCATTCTTTTCTACGGGAGAAAATCTTTGTTGTTGCTAATTAAAAGTAGCATGGCAACTCAAATGGGTGGCTTGTAACTGATTATTGGGAAATAATACAAGATGAAACCATTTGGTGGATGTAACCCCGATTTTGGGGTGAACCACGTACATTGGTGCCTCTATGGTATTTTGTCTATATGGTTATTTTTCTTTATTTTTCCATGTATTGATCATTGTTGTTACATGTCCATTTTCCTTGTATTGTTCTGGGTACTTGTAGTGTATAAAATACTATAGAAAGATCATCAACACTGTGATAAAATAAATACTTGCAAGGTTATAAATAAGAATGGAATGTTGCCGCCAATGAAATTAATTTATTAAGTTGTATAGAGTCGAATGTTGAAAAACAGCTACAATTATGGATGTTGGATCCTTGCCCATATGTTCACTAATATTCAAAACATGGATCTTAAAAACGACTAAAATGGATAAACTCACTTGTTATTTCGGAGATGACTTGTTTCGTCTTGGTAACTAACACCTTTTTGTGGTCGACTTACAGTATGTTTCGTTGTTATCATTCAAGGTCTTAAGGTATTATTTTCAAAGGTATGAGTACTCGTTTAAGGATAATGACTTCATACATTTTATAAGATAAATCTCTTCTTGGTGTATATTTCAAGTGACAAAGTTAGAAAGAATGGCTGTGTGTGCATGAAAAAGGTTGAAATTTATGAATGCCAACATGAACCTTGTAAATGATTCGAAGTGATCGAGTTAACACCGTTGATTCTTGATATTTCAGTGATTCAGTTTATAATATGTTTAGTTTGTACCTTTCCATTGTGCTATATCTGATTGAGGATGGTTGTTAAAAGAAACATTTAAGTACTTCAAAGAAAACAAAAGGAAACAAATTTTTTTAACCCCTTTCTCACCCATAATAGAATCAAGGTATAAGAGGTATGTTACATCCAATATTTTTAGCTACATAAAATGGGTTGAGGCATTATTGTTGAAAATTTCAGCGTTTCCATTTAGACTCATTCAGTTTGTCCCATTTTAAAAAATAATAATCCACATGGAAGTCATTTCCACCTAATGAATGTTTCTCAAACCAAAATTTAACAATATTCTAATGAGAAACAAATTTAATATTTACCTTTTCTCTTTTTTCCTATAGTGCCAAGAGAGTATCAATTTGATTTTGAAGGGATGGATTTCTTTTTCAGTAAGAAGATTAGGAGAATTGCAAAGAAGGTAGAGAATTGCTAGAAGGAAAAATAAACTTCTTGCCATAGACCTGAAAATAAAGGGAATTACCTTAAAGATATTTTAGGTGTAAATAAATATATATTAAAGGGAATTGGGTAGAACATTCCATAAATTTGTATGATGTTCAATGACTCTTTTCCTTATGGCATGTATTCATTTCTTATTTTTTCATTTAGGTACCTTTCTATCTTGTGGATAATAATTCACTAAACATTGTAAGATATTTTTTTAAGAAAATATAGTCAACCTCATTGAGAAAAAATAAGAAGCATTAAACCAATCATATACTAAAGTAACATTGAACAACATAATGTGGGTGATAGGTCGATTTATAATAAAATGGAAGAAAAAGAAGAACGAACCACCAGTGATAAAAAAATATCAATGAAAAAGGAAGAGGAAAAATGTAGACCAAAGTAGGAACAACCCAAATTTCATTGATTTAAATTTACATCTCAATTCAGCTAAGAAAACCATGATCGATCGTGGGGCAGAGGAAACAATCATATCCAATGTCAAAGCAGAACAACGATATATCACCGAAAAAGGCTGAGGGGCATTCTTCCTCTACTCATTAGAATAAATTCCTTTAGATAGACAAATACAAGCTGCACTAAGATTCACTTCATGGAAAATCCATACAAATGATCATTATAGATGATGACTCCATTGCACAAAATTAGGTTAAACAACAAAAAGATTAGGAAATTGAAGGGTTTGACTTAGAATAATGACCCAATTTTCTAAAATGATCAAACAACAAGGATTCATTGCTCCATCTATGTATTAATAATGGATGTCTGATTATTCAGATGTTGTATCTAGATTTTATTCCAGAATCCCTGGTTGTGCTTTTGAAAGATCCATGAATGAAATTAGTAGGTCTGGGTATTGGGTGTGACATGGCTAAGATTAGGAATGATCATGGTTTGTAATGCAAATTTCATTCCGATCTTGGTGCCTTGGCAGTTGAAAGCCTTGAGAGGATGGAGCTTAAGTAGGTCAATCTCAAGGGGTTAGCTATGGAGGTTTCATATTAAGTATTTCAAATCCAAAAAGTATTTCCATGAGAAATTGGGTGTGTCGAATGCTTGGGGAGAATCAAACCAAGTATGCTTGCATTGATGCCTATGTTTATTTTGTGATCAATAATAAATTCCGAGAGCCCAAAAAATGAGATTTTCTTTTATGGTTTATTTAGAAAGGGATCAGATTTGTTGCCTACAATGATGATTTCCCCCAATTAAGTGGCCCTGGAAAGGCATAACATTATTTGAGTTTCGAATTCTAAGGGTGTAGGTTTTTTTTTTGTATGCTTCCGTCTTTTTGAATCATGGGGATTCAACATCATATTGCATCTATGAATCTAGCATGTTATTTTGTACAAAAATATATTTGTTGCAATGCCATTTCATAGTAATTGATTGATTGATAAAGGAGTGTATCACTTAGCTTCCTCCGAGATGAAATTATATTCTAAACCTATTTGAGATCGATTAGAGTATTTGAAATTGTTGGAAAATTATTTGGAAATATGGAAGTTAGTGTTAATAATAGATACAAGACTCTTTATAACTCGTTCTCATTTGTAAAAACCTACCAGAAATTACTCTTTAGTCTATGTACCCTTTCTTAATAAGTTGATTTATTTCCAAGTTGATTCCCACTTTGGGATTGCCGAGTCTGAGCCATTTGACTTGGTGTTAAAAATCCATGCTTTTGTGCTTCCAAGGTGTCATCATGTAGGTTTTTTTGCACTACTTGATCTTCTTATGTTTCCCAATTCCAGGTGCAGGTCACATGGTTAAATCCATGTATAGATGTGATTGAAAGTTGTGTTAAAAAGAGTAGTCTTATCCCTCATTTGATACTCCCTTCTCATGTTTGTTTGGATTTTTATGTAATATATTCTTTTTTAATTTAAGGTTCTTATTATAGTTGGAATAGAATCTGAAAGCTTGAAATTAATATTTATATGTTCTTTTATTAATATATAGCTGCATTTGGAGTGATTGGAGGACAATATATCATCAAATTTGATTGGTTATTTTGTACATTACTACATACAATAATTGTGTAGTTCCAATTTGTTATCAAACCATTCATAACACAAGTATATGTCCTTTTTATCTCAATTTCAAAATGATCTATTCACCATTCTCTCAAATCACACAACCCAAAAATACCTTCTCTTGCTTATTCCCTCTTTACAGACTTGATAATAGTAGACTTGAAATCATGGATGTTGTTGTGAATATGATGTAGATGGGGTGAAAAGATGAATTAAAACTAGTGTCTGATTGTAAATTAACCTTTTCAATTTCAATTGTTGTGCAATTTTTCATTACTCGATAAGGTAGGATATCTAGCATATTTATATAGTAGGTATGACAATGCTATGTTTCTTTTACACTTTATGTAGAGAATCAAGATTCAATATTTTTCCATGCTAGTTTTCTTTTACATGGTTTAAATTTACTTGTAGGCAGTGGTTCTTCTTTTGTTGATGGTGTACTTGATGGTACCTTTGACTAGGGGGATACTTCCATAAAGCCAAAACTTGTAGGCCTCTTCCATCATTTATTCCTTTATGAGTTATATACAATACTTTTTTTCTTATTAAGTACATGTCTACTAATTATATCTTAAGTATATATGTGTGTTATTATTTATAAATAATCTTGAAGTGCAACTCTCTATGGTTGTAGTGCTAGAAATATTAGGTTGCCAAGGAAAGCTATGGTCCTTGAATTCACAAAAGTGCAAGGTTAAATTAAACTTGTGATTTTGATTGAGTATATTTAGTGGTAATGACATAATCTTGAGACATGAAGTTAAAATGTGATAAATTTTGGACACCAGGGAAACTTTTGTAGAAATTTCAAAAACCCATGCTTAATGTGAATTCATAAATTTCATCACAATCTTGAGGTTCACCATATTGGAGAACAAGACTTCCTTTCTCTATATATTTACTGATAATGGTTGTCATGTAGGTTTTTTTGCACCACTTTATCCTCATATGTTTCCCAATTCCAAGTGCAAGCCACATGGTTAAATCCATGTAGAGATGTGATTATCTTAAACAGAGCGGTCTTAGCCCTCATTTGGTACTTGATTCTCATGTTTGTTCGGCTTGTTATGTAAGCAAGGATTTTATTTTAGGTTCTTATTACAGTTAGAATAGAATCCGAAAGCTTGAACTTAATATTTATATGTTGGTTTATTAATATTATAGTCGAATTTGAGTGATTAGAGGACAATGAATCATCAGATTTGACTAGATGTTTTGTACATTACTACATACAATAATTGTGTAGTTCTAATTTGTTAACAAATTGTGCATAGAAAAAGTATATGTCCTTTTGTCCCAATTTAAAAATGTTATATTCACTATTCTCCCAACTCATCTAACCCAAAACTCCCCTCTCTTGCTTATTCCCTCTATATAGACTCAATAATACTATCCTTGAAATCATGGATGTTGTTGTGAAAATTATATATACAACCAAACACAACATAAATATTACAATTAAAATCCAAAAAGATGATATGCTATAACATATTGCAAAGGAAAAATTAATTTTTGTACTAGATTATTCATATGTGATGACATATAATGTTCATATTAAATGTGACATTTTAAAAAAATTAGTTTAATGACATAATAATTTATGAGATAATAGATTGCATTGTAGAAAATATAAGTGTCATGCCCTAATTATCACCAACCTAAGATTTAAAAAATAAAAATAGAATCATTAGTGCCTCTTGATATAGAATAAATGAATCCACTATCGTATAATTTTATTCTCTATCATACGCAGGAAAATTTATTTTGTCTCATTTGCCGAAGGTTATTCCACAAAGGAAAGGAAATTTTTCAATAGTAATTTTGGTTGTAAAAGAGTGGGGAAAATGATTATTCAAATCCATAAATCTAATTAACATCATATCCCATCAGGTTAGCTCAAGTGGTTGAGAGCTATAAATTACAAGCTAAAGATCTCAAGGTCAAATCCCTACGTGGCTATGCTTAGAATGTAAAAGGATCACACTTGATGTCCCCACCAGGTTAGGATCCATAATTAGAGCTGACATTTTACCTCATCTACCATCCATAAAATATGGGGAATTATTTGGAGGTTTTCTCGTGAGGTATTCCTTGGAAAAAAAGAAGCTAATTAAAAACATCATGGAGTTAGAATTGAACAAGTTAGGGAGAAAGTTGAAAACTAACCTTATAATTTTTAAAGTATTCAATTTAGAACATTTGAAGAATATAGAGATAACGGATCCAAAACAAAGACAAAATTATTTGTGGATTATGTAAATAACAAGACAAAAAAAGACAAAAAAAAACAACCAAGAAACAAGGTGGCGGCGGAAAACGGTAAGAGCCAAATCGTTTATGTAATCACAAAAAAAGTACAATTATAGTACAATATCCAATAATCACCTTTAATGGTCCACATAAATAACCCAATATAACAATAAAGTGGTTTAGGAATTAATGATTAGAGTCAATTTACTAACAAACTAACCCCCTCCCCACTTAATCATAAGTCTAGATACAAGTGTACCAACTAACAACAAAGGCTAGTGAAAAAGTTGATAACATATCTAAGTCTTCAATATGATACTCGTGATTTGAAACCTCATGAGTGTCAAAGAAGATATACCTGAAAAAGCCACCAAAAGCGGAAGATGAAAACCAAATATGCAAAAATCAATGTGCAGTAAATGAGTTAGATATCCTCAAGTCATTATTCAAGTGAACCCAAAACCAATGAGAGAAAATTTTAGTGAGAAGTTAATTGGATGGAAATCTAACACATTCTGTATCCAAAAAATCCCTAACAAATGAATGTGACAAGAGAAAGTGTAGAAGAATTGTTCATCGTCTACAAGTTCAAAATACCATCCCTATGAAGACCGAAGACTATGAAGTTATGAAATATTAGCAAATAAAAAAAATTCAATACTCCAACTATCGAAAAAAAGTGTCAATTGACATCAAAATCCTATATCTTGTAAAAAATATGTATGAAAATTGTGAATGAATCATAATATTGCAAAAAATCCTTTCAGAAGTATACCAGGTGAAATATTAGTAGTGCTCTAAATCATAATGCCAAATTCCCATCAAGCATGTCGTTCAATCCATCAAAGGAGAAAAAGTGGAAAACCATATATCCAAACCGATATCTCAGAAATCCATAAAAATATCATCAAAATCCTAAAAAAAATTGACCAACCAAAAGATGTGTGTGAGTTATTTGTGCCAGCATCATCAAATTCTTAAGCTGTCGTGTGCCATGATCCAATCCTAGATTAATGCTCAATCCATAAACCCATCTTTTAGGGTGAGGGTGAGGGAACCATACTAAATTATATATGTAATTACACTTTATAATATGCATACGTATATCAAATATTATTTATTTACATAATTACTCAACAAGAATTAACAAAATAAGAGATCGGTGCATTAAATAGGATCATCCTGCATCGGAGGAGGATGCATAAGCAGGCTCAACTAATCATTTGTCAGCATATCAACAGTAAAAATGAGAATATATAAAGGGTCCATAATCCTAGATATCTCTCAAATTGGGGAATCAATATGGACATAGCTAACTCTAAAAGGACATTTTTCTATGTAGAAATAACTTGAAAAACAACGATAGGATATTTACAAAATATGCTCTTCCAAAATGTCATAAATCCATAATTAATCATGTCATGAATCCATCATCCAATCCAAATCGATCATCTTGAATATACCTAGTCCATAAAATACACGGAATGGAATTTTAAACTTGAAGTTTGAAATGAAACACATATTTCATTAAATTTGTAATTATTTAGTGGATCTAGAATTTAGAACTTCCGCTAGATTGAGTTATTTCAAAATGAGGAAAGTCATAGACTTTGAATCCTTACATAATGTCTAGTAATATTATTTATAGTTTGTATTTAATGTTAAGTTGATTAAATTATTTTATGACATAATACAAACATTGTATCTGTTACTACAATAATTAGAAATATTGTCGTAGTAATTATTTGTGTCTTTGTTGAGTATGTTGTTTTATTTTTGGAAGTTCGCACTACTTATAATCAAAACAAGA
>LPNX010373956.1:86400-156757 GCA_001517045.1 Pseudotsuga menziesii
AGGGCATGGAGGAATCAAACCACCATCATCCTGCTTGGAATGCAGGTGCTCTTTCATTGAGCTAGCACCATTTACAACATGAGGGGAGAGGGATTATGTTAACACTTGGATTACACATTTCTAATCCTTTGTGACAAAGAAAAATGATGTTTTATTCAAAGAGGAAGTCTAGAAGATGTTTTAAGGTTCATTATTGAATATGATTATGCACATTTGATATAGTGACATGTTGAGTTTATGTAAAAAGAAAATTGAATGGTGTTATCTAATTCACATAAAGTACTGTCACATGAATTAACATAGAAGTTGAACCAAAATTTTCATATTAGTAAATAATATAAAATTCCTCAAAAAAAGGCTTGAAGAGAATATTTGATATACAACAAACATTTAAAAGTGTTTCTTCTTGTATATTAATAACTAGTTCAAAGAGAAAATTACATTCATGAATCATCTCCACATAATCTCCTTATATTCAGTTAAGCAAATCAATTACAACTTGTACACCATATTTATTTATCGTGGTCTTCCTGCAATCTTCTTTCTTTTGCATCCATGCCCAAACTATGGTATTAACTGGAATAGATCCAAGTCATGTGTCATCAAGGTTTGGTACCCAATATTGTTCTAAAATTTTCCTTTGTATTTGCCTGAACTAGGCTTCCATCAATCAACCTTTACATGAAGAGTCTCACTTTCATCATTCTGGAAGACATATGAGGTGGTTTTTGCCATCCAAATCATCTCTCCTTCATCCTTAGTTCATGATATAAATACCAACACCTTTACTTTCTCAAATTCAATCATAGGATTGAATCTTGGATTTAGCTTGTTGCACCTGGGTCCAACATATACCAGTTCATCAGTCACATTATCAAATTCTCCATCCATAATACTTATATTACATGCAGTGCATTATGATCAGCATTAAATCTCACATGGATTAAATTGTCTTTATGATGCAATGTATTTGATGATAATGTCTAACATGAATTAAAGCTAACATGATGTTATCACTTAATGATTGATTTTCTGGATTAAGTTATGTGAAATATTTTCAGTCCACAATGAATTTTTCATGGTTCCCGTAACAAACATGGCTGGAGTGTCCACTCAAAACGTTGGTCTGAAAAAAATTCACACAGTTTAATCCAAAAAATAATCACAATGATGACAAACTGATAAAACCTGCACTCTCAAAATGTTAGTACTGTATTTATTAAGTATAAGTTAATATACTAGTACAAAGTTGGCACCGATTTAAAGTCTACACGAGAAAATATAATTATGAATTTGAATGCAACATAGTAGTACAACTAAATTTATATCAACTATAATAATGAATAATAGGAAAAACTCACTTCAAACCTTATTGCAAGTGCCTTACATTTATTCACAAAGCAATTCTATAAGATATTTTAAGGTGCATTCGCTTAAAGTATCATCACATGAATTAACATTGAAGTTGAACCAAAATTTTCATATATCATTGTGGCAAATAATATAAAATTCCTCAAAAGGTAGCTTGAAGAGAATATTTGATATACTACAAACATTGACAACTTTTTCTTCATGTATATTAATTAGTCATTCAAAAAGAAAAATTACATTCATGAATCATCTCCACCTAATCTCCTTATATTTTCTCAAGCATATCAAGTACAGCTTCAAGATGAAGATTTCTATAGTTAATCATAATGACAAGGAGAGTTTATGGAATTAAATTGTGTGTATTGAAACTTCCCTACATTTCAAGTGGACACTCCACCAATCATCAGGGGAACAAAATGAAAAGCTGAAAGTAGTATTGAAGAGAGTGAGCAAAAGCTAATAATAAATAAGGAAAGGATTTTGTACATGCATTAATGAATATAATTATGCACATTTGATATAGTGAGATGGTGTGTTGATCTAAAAGACAAATTGAAAAGTTAAAATTTCAATGGTATTATCTAATTCGCATAAAGTATCATCACATAAATTAACATTGAACTTGAAGTGAAATTTCATATATGCGGTAAATAATATAAAACTCCTCAAAAAGTAGCTCGAAGAGTATTTATTATAGTACAAACATTGAAAAATGTTTCTTCATGTATACTAAAAGTCATTCAAAAAGCAAAGTTACATTCATGTATCATCTCCACCTAATCTCCTTATATCCGCTCAGGCAGATCAAGTACAGCTTGTACACCACATTTATTTATCTTTGTCTTCTTGCAATATTCTTTCTTTGGCATCCATGCCAAAACTATGGTATTAATTGGGATAGATCCAAGTTCTGTGTCATCGGGATTTGGTACCCAATATTGTTCTAAAACTTTTTCCTTGTATTTTCCTGAGCTAGGATGCCACCAATCAATCTTTACATGAAGGGTCTCGCTATCATCATCCTGGAAGATATCTGAGGTGGATTTTGCCATCCAAATCATCTCTCCTTCATCCTCATTTCCCGATCTAACAAGCAACATATTTCCTTTCTCAACATCAATTCTAGGATCGAATGTTGGCTTTGGCTTGTTGCACTTGGGTCCAACATATACTGGTTCATCTGTCACATTATCAAAATCCCCATCCATAATACTTGATATTGCATGGAGTGCATTACCATCAATGTTAACATTTTGCCTCGTCTTTGGCAAAAAATCATCAGAAGAAGAATCATCTTAATCCAAAGGTGTATGGTCATTGTAGATTCCATCTAATGCATCAAGAACTCTTTTCCAATAATCTAGTTTTTCATTCCATTCCTCTGTAACAATTGGTGAATTCTCATTGCAATAGTCTCTTTCCACATTTTTATGTATGATGTTATTCCTTCCTTTAGTTCTTTTAAATATGCATCATTGTCTTTGGGACATAAGAAAGATGGCTTCCCTGTGGGCAATATAGGTCGGCCTTCATCATCTATATTCCACAACTCCACTAGTTCTGACCACTCAATGTCTCTGATGGATTATTTATACCTCATAACTGGAACATCATTGAGTACAAGGAATTGGAAGTACTGGACATTAATATGTCAAACTAGTGCATTTTTCCCCTCCTTGATGTACCCATTAAGAAAATTTTTGAAGTAATACACTTTGTCAATAAGTTTAGGTGGAAACACCCTTTTTTTTTCTATTGTGCGATATGTATCCATCATCTCAGGTAAATAATATATATCTTTACTTTTCAAGTTTGAAGACATTCTTTTGTAGGTTCCATCTATGTCTTCATGGGTGTGCCCCACAAGCAAGAACCCAACCTCAATAGTGATGAAGACACCAAGTGTAGTTAATAGTGATAGAAACATGAAAACATAACGATTCTTATTATCACTAGCTGCATTGTCCAACTGTAACAACAAATGTGGAGGAAGAGGTTTAAAATCAAGATTTTGATTTGTTGAGCTTCCATTTAAAGATAGGAAAGCATCCTTGTACACTCTACATTTTTAGTAAATATAGTTTTGAAGTAATGCATTCGAAAGTGTGTTTCTTGAACTTCCACTCTCATAAAGCAAATCACCATACATACCAAGGTGTGGGTCTTCAAGGTCCCTCAAGAACTTTGCAAGAGATGTAATGGTAAATTGTGATCCCATGTGTACAAATGGTAGGGAAAAATGACCAAAACCTCCTGTGCTATGCCCATGTGTTAGCATACCTGTCAACGACAAACCCAAGTTTGTTCCTGCAACAGATTTTGATTTGACATGTAATCTTGGGATTGAAGTATTTGTTTTGTCCATTTTATCATGGATAATGCTGAAGTATTCCTTTGGATACCACTATGACATAATTGTGTGGGCATAGTAGCAGTATATTCTACACATAACAATCTTGTTATGTTTCTTCAGTGTAGCTCGTGCCTTTTCTTCCAGCTCTTTTGTAGTCGTTGTCTTCATCTGTGCTTTCAACACGATACATTCACTACATTTACTGAAGTTAGTGTTCTTTGAGAATGCCACATCTGGAAAATGAGTATTCCGAATCTTGCTCATTGTTGGTTGTGATATTGATGGAAAATTTAGCTCTTTAAGAGCCTCATTGATCTCTTTTAACAAAGAACTTTGGGTGTATGTTGATGGCAACAATCTTAAAGGAGCAGATGTTCCATCTTCTTCAACTTGTCATGTTTGGTTTGGTGAAAAGTCTGAAATATCCATTACAATTTTGTGCAATATTTCTATGGCTGCCATAGTATGTGCACGTGGTTTGCATTTGTTGGTGTTACCATGAATTCCTTTGACATGTCCTTGTTGGAAATTATGTTGGTAAGTATAGAAGGTTCTTTGAGGAATATTATGTATCTTGTACCATGCTTTCTTACAAATAATATCTCCATTAAAGCTCATGTCCTTTACTTTCCTAATAGTAGGAGGTAGGCCATGGCCATGGCTCTTTGACATGATTGTGTTGGAAAAGAGTGAATTCAAGACAAATTCTCTAATTTCATTTTTTTTAAAGAGTTTCATACCCCTTCTAGTAGTTTCAATGGCTTTCCTATCCACATGTTGAAGACAATATTGTTTGCAACATTGATCCGCTGCTAAAATTTGGATTTCTTTCTCTTCATCTCTTTGTATTTGAAAGTTTCCAACTTTTTTTGTAGCCACAACTCATTTAATCCTTTTGTATGGCCTCGTTGCATGCATAACAATTGAGTCTCGGTATTTTTCATTATAAATATCATCATCCCATGTGTTTAAGGGACTTGTGTCCTCTATAATATCCCATACCACCATTTCCTTAGGTGCCTCCTTGAAATTTTCATTCACCCTTAAAATCTCACCTTCATTGTCCACCAACTTATTTATTGGCCATCTAACCAAACAATGTATAGACTTGTCCCCGATCCTACATCTTTCACAATTTCTATCTATGTCTTCCACAAAAGCACCGAATTCCTTTTCACCTAACATTTCACCCTCACCATGTCATCCTCACGGACATTAACTATGATCCCTTGGGCAATGCACATGCTTGTTCATGTGCATTCATGTGTAAGAGAAACCTTATTATATGTGAATGTAAGCCTATCTTGGGGAGTATTTATTTGATGATCGTGACAATGAGGTTCCAAATCTTATTCTAGCCAAATCTCATAAGATCCCAATGCACCCCCTAGTGTATTCTCAAATCCTGTTGGATGTGGAAAAAGAGCATCATGTTTTAACACTTTCTCAATGTTAACCACTATGGATCCCTTTTTCACCATCCTACCATACACCTTATGACCAATCTTTGTATTAAATATGGAGCCTTCACCCACCTTCAATCCACATTGCAAAAGATCTACCTTGTCTCCAATAGAAAATGCAGAAGAGACATTTGCACCTACACAGCAAATTAAACAAACTTAGTATTTTCTCAAAAAAAACAAGCAATGTACTATCAAAAACACTTAACATGTGCTTCAAGATTTTAATTTACCTTTGTTATGCCTCAAATATATGATCTTCCATGGATGTAAGTCCCATTCATCAACATCTTCCACAATCAAATGTCGTTCAATGACATCAATTATCAAAACCATAACATATCCTACATTAAGCCGTTGTCCACCATAATGAGTTGTAGTCTCTGTATATTCAACCCTTCCTATTCCAACAACTTGACCATTAATTAGGAGGTCAACATAGTCTCCTCTTGTCAAACTTATATTTTCCATTGTAACTCCTCCCAATTTTTGTAACACATTTGAATCGTAGTTTGTAATTACGGTTAAGCCATATGAAGTGTATGTTCAAAAAAGTAATATAGTTGCAATAATTCAAAACAATAGGGTAGCCCTTTTGTATGCCATGAAACATTGTTCCCCTACATCTTGTGCACGCTAGCAAAAAGGAATTTACATATAAATTACACAAAATATATATGAAGAGATAAAAATAAGAGATCCAAGAATTATTAGAGAATGATAGATATCAACTCCAATAAAACCACCGAATTCCTATTTGACTTTGGACATGGGACTGATATTATTGATGTATGTGTACGAATGTGCTGGAAATCTAGCTAGAGTTAGCTTCTGTTCTTAAAATGTTGCACGTTGAATGAAAGTTAATGTGTGTTAGCTTTAATAATGTAGTTTTTCATCTAACAAAATCATTTTTTCATCAATCACATTACACCATGATGGAAATCTAGCTGTGTTAGTTTTCATAATGTAGTCTTTCATCTAACAAAATCACATTGTCATCAATCATATTACACCATGATGGAAATCTAGCTGTGTTAGTTTTTCTAATGTAGTTTTTCATTTAACAAAATCACACTGTCATCAATCACATTACACCATTATGGAAATCTAGCTGTAGTTATATTTCGTTCAGAAAACATTGCATGGTGACTAAAAGCTAATTTGTGATAGTTTTAATATGGTAGTTTTCTATCTAACACAACCACATTGTTATCAAATACATTACACCATAATGAAAATATAATGGAGTTAGCTTCCTTCTAACAACATGGCATGGTAAGTGAAACCTAACATGTGATTGCTTTCATAAGGAAGTTTTCCATCTAACACAACTACATTGTCATCAATCACATTGTACTACGATGGAAATCTAGTTGGAGTTAGTTTTCGTTCTTAAAACATTGCACGGTCAGTGAAAGCTAAAGTGTGTTACTTTTCATAAGGTAGTTTTTCATCCGACACAACCACATTGTCATCAATTTGTTTTTTATCTAACACAACCATATTGTCATCAATTAGATAGCACCATGATGGAAATCTAGTTACAGTTAACTTTCATTCTTAAAACATTGCACCGTGAGTAAAAGGTAATGTGTGTTAGTTTTTCATAATGCAGTTTTAAATTTAACACAACCACATTGTCATCAATCACATTGCACCATGATGGAAATGTAGCTGGAGTTGGATTTCATTCTTAAAACATTGCACGATGAGTGAAAACTGATGTGTGTTAGTTTTCATAAGGTATCTTTCTATCTAAAACAACCACATTGTCATCAAATATATCACACCATGATGGAAATATAGCTGGAGTTATCTTTCATTTTAACAACATGTCATGATAAGAGAAAGCTAATGTGTGTTAGCTTTCATAAGGTAGTTTTTCATTTACCACAACCACATTGTACCACAATAGATATCTAGTTGAAATTAGCTTTCGTCCTTAACTCATTGCATGGTGAGTGAAATATAATGTGTGTTAGCTTTCATAATGTAGTTTTTCATCTAGCACAACCACATTGTCATCAATCACAATTCACCATGATGGAAATCTAGTTGGAGTTAGCTTTTGTTCTTAAGACATTGCATGATGAGTAAAAGATAATGTGTGTTAGCTGTCATAAATTAGTTTTCCATCTAACACGGTCATATTGTCCTCAAATACATTACACCATGATGAAATTCTAGTTGGAGTTAGCTTTCCTTCTAACAACATGGCATGATGAGTGAAATCTAATGTGTGTTAGTTCATTGCACCCTGATGAAAAGCTATCTAGAGTTAGATTTTGTTCTTAAAACATTGCACGGTTGAGTGAAAGTTAATGTGTATTAGTTTTTGAAATGTAGCTTTCTATCTAAAACAACCACATTGTCATCAAATACATAACATGATAATGGAAATCTATCTATAATTAGCTTTCCTTTTAACAATGTGTTAGCTTTCATTCTTAAAGCATTGTATGGTGAATGAAAGCTAATGTGCGTTAGCTCATTGCACCAAGATGAGAATCTAGTTAGTGTTAGCTTTTGTTTTTAAAACATTGCATGGTGAGATAAAGTTAATGTGTGTTAGAATTTATAAGGTAGTTTTCTATCTAAAAGAGTCACATTGTCATCAAATACATAACACCATGAAAAAAATCTAGCTGAAGTTAGCTTTAGTCCTTAAATCATTGCACGATGATTGAAATCTAATGTGTTAGCTTTCATAATATAGTTTTCATCTAACACAACCAAGTTGTCATCAATCACAATGTACCATAATAGAAATCTAGTTGTTGTTAGATTTCATAAGTTAGTTTTTCATCTAACACAACCGCATTGTCATCAAATACATTAAACCATTATTAAAATCTAGTTGGAGTTAGCTTTGCTCCTAACAACATAGCTAGATTAGTTTTCTATCTAACACAATCACATTGTCACATTGCACCGTGATGAAAATCTAGCTGGAGTTAGATTTCATTTTTAAAACATTGTATGGTGAGTAAAGCTAATGTATGTTAGCTTGCATTAAGTAGTTTTTTATCTAACACAACCACATTGTCATCAAATACATTACACCATGATGGAAATCTAGTTGGAGTTAGCTTTTCTTTTAACAACATGGAACGATGAGTGAAAGCTAATATCTGTTATCTTTCATAAGGTAGTTTTCCATGTAACACAACCACATTGTCATCAAACACATTGCACCGTGTTGGAAATCTAGCTGGAGTTAATTTTCATCCTTAAATCATTGCATAGTGAAAAAAATATAATCTGTGTTAGCATTCATAATGTATATTTCCATCTAGCACAACCACATTGTCATAAATCACAATGCACCAAGATGAAAATCTAGCTAGATTTAGTTTTCCTTCTTAAAACATTGCTCAGTGAGTAAACTAATGTATGTTAGCTTTCATAAGGTAGTTTTCCATCTAGCACAGCCACATTGTTATCACATACAATAAATCATGATGAAAATCTAGCTAGAGCCAATTTTCCTTCTAATAACATGGCACTATGAGGGAAAACTTATGTGTGTTAGCTCATTACACCATGATTGAAATCTGGCTGGAATTAGATTTTTTTTAACATGGCATGATGAGTTATAGCTAAAGTGTATTATATTTCATAAATTAGTTTTCCATGTAATACAACCCCATTGTCATCAATCACATTGCATTGTGTTGAAAATCTAGTTGAAGTTAGATTTCATCCTTAAATCGTTGCACGGTGAGTGAAATCTAATGTGTGTAAGATTTCATAGTGTAGTTTTCTATCTAACAAAGTCACATTGTCATAAATCACAATGCACCATGATAAAAATCTAGTTGGGATTAGCTTTCATTCTTAAAACATTCCACAGTGAGTAAAGGCTAATGTTTGTTAGCTTTCATAAGCTAGTTTTTAAGCTAACACTGCCACATTGTCTCATTACACCGTGATGAAAATATAGCTGGAGTTATCTTTCAACGTTAAATAGTTGCTCAATGAGTTAAATATAATATGTGTTACCTTTCATAATGTATTTTTTCATTTAGCACAACCACATTGTCATCAATCAAAATTCCCCATTTTGGAAATCTAGCTAGAGTTAGTTTTCGTTCTTAAAACGTTGCACAGTGAGTAATAGCTAATGTGTTTTAGCTTTTGTAAAGTATTTTTTCATCTAACACAGCCATATTGTAATCAAATACATTACACCATAATGAAAATATAGCTGTAGTTAGCTTTCCTTCTAACATGGCATGGTGAGTGAAAGATAATGTATGTTAGCTTTCATAAGGTAGTTTTCCATCTGACACAACACATCGTCATTGATCACATTGCACTGTGATGGAAATCTAGCTGGAGTTAGATTTCATCCTTAAATCATTACACAGTGAGTAAAATCTAATGTGTTAGCTTTCATAATGTAGTTTTCCATCCAGCACAACCACATTATCATCAATCACAATGCACTATGATGGAAATCTAGCTAGAGTTAGCTTTCGTTCTTAAAACATGCATGGTAAATGAAACTAACGTATGTTAGCTTTCATAAGGTAATTTTTCATCTAACACAGCCACATTGTTATCAAATACATTACACCATGATGGAAATCTAGTTGGAGTTAGCTTTCCTTCTAACAACATGGCACTATAAGGGAAAGCTTGTGTGTGTTAGCTCATTACACCAGGATGGAAATCTAGTTGGAGTTAACTTTCCTTTAAGCAAAATGGCATAATGAGTGAAATACAATGTGTGTTAGCTTTCATAACGTAGTTTTCCATGTAACACAACCACATTGTCATCAATCATATTGCGTTGTGTTGGAAATCTAGCTAAAGTTAGCTTTCATCCTTAAATCATGACACGGTGAGTAAAATCTAATGTGTGTAAGTTTTCATAGTGTAGTTTTTCATCTAGCATGGCCACATTGTCATCAATCACAATGTACCATGATGAAAATCTAGCTGTAGTTAGCTTTCGTTCTTAAAACATTGCACGATGAGTAAAATTTAATGTGTGTTATCTTTTGATAATGTATTTTTCCATCTAACACTACCACATTGTCATCAAATAAATTACACCATGATGAAAATCTAACTCATTACAACATGGCACAATGAGTGAAAGATAATGTGTGTTAGCTTTCATAAGGTAGTTTTCTATCTAACACAACCACATCATCACTGATCGCATTGCACTGTGATGGAAATCTAGCTGGAGTTAGCTTTCGTCATTAAATCATTGCACGATGAGTGAAATCTAATGTGTTAGTTTTCATAATGTATTTTTCCATATAGCACAACCACATTGTCATCAATCACAATGCACCATAATGAAAATATAGCTAGAGTTAGCTTTCATTCTTAAAAAATTGCACAGTCAGTAAAGCTAATGTTTGTTAGCTTTCATAAGGTAGATTTCCATTTAACACAGCCACATTGTTATCAAATACATTACACCATGATGGAAATTTAGCTGGAGTTAGTTTTTCTTCTAACAACATGGAATTATAAGGAAAATCTTATGTGTGTTAGCTCATTACACCATCATGGAAATCTAGCTGGAGTTAGCTTTCCTTTTAACAGCATGGCATGATGAGTGAAATTTAATGTGTGTTAGCTTTTATAAGGTAGTTTTCCATGTAACACAACCATATTGTCATCAAACACATTGCACCATGTTGAAAATCTAGTTGAACTTAGCTTTCATCCTTAAATATAATGTGTGTAATCTTTCATGATGTATTCTTCCATCTAGCACAACCACATTGTCATCGATCACAATGAATCGTGATGGAAATCTAGCTGGAGTTGGCTTTCATTCTTAAAACATTGCATTGTGAGTAAAGCTAATGTCTGTTAAGCTTTATGTCTGTTAAGCTTTCATAAGGTAGCTTTCCATCTAAAACAACCACATTATCATCAAATACATTACATCATGGTGGAAATATAATTAGAGTTAGCTTTCGTTCTAACAACATGGCACTATAAAGGAAATCTTATGTTTGTTAACTCATTACAGCATGATGGAAATCTAGCTCGAGTTAGATTTCACTTTAACAACATAGCATGATGAGTGAAAGCCAATGTGTGTTAGCTTTCATAAGGTAGTTTTTCATGTAACACAACCACATTGTCATCAATCATATTGCATTGTGTTGGAAATCTAGCTGAAGTTAGCTTTCATCCTTAAATCATGACACAGTGAGTAAAATATAATGTGTGAGTTTTCATAGTGTAGTTTTCCATCTAGCACAACCACATTGTCATTAATCATAATGCACCATGATGAAAATCTAGTTGGAGTTAGCTTTCATTCTTAAAACATTGCACGGTGAGTAAAAGTTAATGTGTGTTAGCTTTTTATAATGTAGTTTTCCATCTAACACTATCACATTGTCATCAAATACATTACACCATGATGGAAATCT
Organism: Pseudotsuga menziesii; assembly: GCA_001517045.1. Taxonomy (NCBI): domain Eukaryota; kingdom Viridiplantae; phylum Streptophyta; class Pinopsida; order Pinales; family Pinaceae; genus Pseudotsuga; species Pseudotsuga menziesii. Next base: position 98,001 of record LPNX010373956.1, read on the forward strand.
AACTCGAGTTAGCTTTCCTTATAACATAGCACTATGCGCGAAAGCTTGTGTGTTAGCTCATTACACCATTGTGAAAATCTAGCTAGAGTTAGCTTTCCTTTTAACAATATAGCATGATGAGTGAAAGCTAATGTGTGTTATCTTTCATAAATTAGTTTTTCATCTAACACAACCACATTGTCACATTGCACCGTGATGAAAATCTAACTGGAGTTAGCTTTCAACCTTAAATCGTTGCAAGGTAAGTGAAATCTAATGTGTGTTAGCTTTCAAAATGTAGTTTTTCATTTAGCATAATCGACTATTTTTCTCTAAGAGAATTCTTTGGCCACAAATCTTCCCTTCTATCAGCAACATGTTTTATCTTGTAGATCTACTTAGAAGATACGACACTCTTGGTTTCTTGTTTGGGTACTGTATCCCAATCATGACTGGTACTCTTCCATCATTGCTTCTACCATGAGTTCAAAATGTCAGGTCATCAACATATACCAGTCTTCTGCATTCAACCTTAAAGGTTGTAACCCACTTTACTCTTGGTAAAGCCTTAGTCCATATGAAAGGTTTCCATCATGTCATACCATGTCCAACTTAGATATATTCTGTAGTCACTCCCCTTGAAGCGAAGCATCATCCTCCTACATTTTGTACTAGAGTGACAAGTATCATTATGCTACTATATATCCACTCAGGTTACTAGATACCAAGATCCTTTTATCTTGAACTTTGTCGAAAAGTTCATCTTGCACCCATCTATGAGCTTGTTATCTTCTATAGGTTTTTCTCTTCAACTGTGTAGCAAAGGTTAAGATATTCATCACTCTAGGTGGTATTTCAAGCTCATGGATGTGCATATCTATGGGTGTTTTCTGAGCTCGTACAAAGCCTATTATGTACAAATGGTTCTTGGCTCGATATATACTTCTACTGGAGAAGTGTGTCTCGTCAATAGAATATGTCATGCCATAGTCTATTCTTTCTAAGAAAAACCATGAACCTCGCTTTGTATACTTGTTCTTGTAGATCCATATGGAAGACAGTACAAACATCCCTTCAAGTATTGAAACCATATATTGTGTTTGTAATTCTCGCCATACTTTTCTTCATCTCTTGAGGTGGATCTACCGCTCTCTTATATTCTTCTGGAGCTATTTCTTCTGTCATGGTGTCTCTAACCCTGAACGCTTTAGGTTCATGTTTTATTGGAGTGAATTTTGAATTGTCATCACTTGTTCTTCGAAACAAGTCTCATCCTCCTTTTCTTGTAGGAAGTTGCACATGACCTTTCCTACAAGTCAAATGCCTCAGTTGCATGGTTAGAACCATTTCATAGGACATATGCATAAAGACAAATTCTTATGCATCATGCAACTATTTTAGCCAATACAACATTCATCCATATCTCAAAGAAACTTTTCAAATTCCTTCCATCTCTACCATAACATCATTGAGATTGTACACCAATCCAATATGTCAGCAAACAGGTTTCATTCTAGATAAGTAGCAATGGAGAGTTGTATAGCACCATGGGCTACTTACCCATAACATGCATATTAGTAGTATATTGTCATTAATGCAAACATTCTGTCATGCATAATACACAACATATATAGAAAATAAAATTCAAATACTTATCTTTGTCTTTTTGGGAGGATTATTATTATGCTTTGTCTTAATCTCCTTTAGGATCTGCAACTCCTCCTTTGACCAATGAGATTACTTCAATATGATGCTTGCTTGAAAGCTTTTCTGGAATGTTGCTTCCGGTGGACCTAGGGTTTGACAAAGGAACCCTAATTTTTTTCAAATCAGGTACATTTCATATCTAATTGGATAGAAATATGTGCCTCCTCAAGGCGAGCTGAGCAACATACTCATTTTCCCAAAACTATGACCAAAATTGTAAAATATCTAATGCCCTAGTTTTCTTCAATTTCTTCTACATAATTTTTTGATTGGTAGCTCCAAAATTGATGCCTATGTGTGTTTGAAATTTCTCATGAAGGTAGCCCCATATGTCCTATTTCCAACCCCACAGGTTAGAGCAAAATGGGTTTCACCAATTGGGACTTATGCGAAGTTTCCCAAGGTGACTTATTTCAAAACTATTCATCATATCAAACTTGTACGGATTGTGGCGTGTCACTGTTTCACCTTCGAGGTCCTAAACTTTTACCACGGAAAGTATAGTACATTACATATCTGGAACATCCTGCGAAATTTCATTTGGACTTTCGTAGCTAGATATATAGCAATTCTCCTTAGGTAACATGTTTAAGGTTGAATCTTGGGAGAGGCTAGAACCCTGATTTTGAGGAATCATATATCCTAGATTATAGTGAACCTTAGGCTGAAACCTTTACACAAGGTAAATCAAAAATTTATATTCGGTCTTAAAAGTGTAGGCTCATTATCCTTCTCCAATATCTAGATATAATGAAAGTCCCAAAATTACTAGTTTTTAGTCTTTTAGGGTCTTCAAGCATGAAACCCTAATTTTCAATAGTTGTAGTTGTAGCACTGTTTTCGCTGCACAAAGACTTATTTCAAGGTAGTTATGATACCATGTTAATTCTTTAATGCTTATATAATATCTTATAACATTTAGCATCATAACAACATAACCATAAGCAAAAGGATCACTGAAAGATAGACAAGTGCAACCACACAAAAGAACACACTGATTTATCCTAGAAAACCCGCAAGAGTAAGAAAACCCAACAAAAATTCCTCTGTATAAGATGTATAAAAAAGTACAAAGCAAGACCCCAGATAGGTGTGCCTCCCTCCAACAGATATATATATCTCTCTCTCCTATGCATTATACACAACTGAGTGTGTCTTCAAATGAGGAACACATCTCCTCTATTTATACTCTTTTCTTCACTTGACTTTTAACCTAACAAGTCGGCCCCACTCAACTAAGTGGGCTGACTTCACTTAGGAAGACTTGGTACAATATTATATTATATTCATTAGTGTACTATTGACCCAACTTACAATGGAGTCTTTACCTCATGACTCTATGATGACCAATTATGATAGTAACACCCACTAGAGGGATAATAACATCTCCCTTGTGTTACATCAGTAAAATACATTTATAATATCCTTTGAAGTTAAAATATTCAATAATAAGGTCGTTACTGCATAGTCTATGGAGTTAACGAGAGTTACCAAATTTGGCTAAGGGGAACCCATAATGAGTGCATATCATGTGCGTGATTGTAGGGATCCACACCCAAAACCTTCCCATTTGGTGTGTTTGCTAACTAGGTGTATTTTTGAGCTCTGTATACACACCCAGTCAATTAGAAGGCCCAAAATAGATTGGGTAGTGTTTCCTATCACATAAATTGAGCATATAAAGAAACCAAAAATAACTTAGAATGAAATCTTTATTATCATAAATGAGGTCAAAGTCTCATATGTAATTGATTATTACAAATCCAATTTCTACTTTTTCATTTCCTCTACCAATAAACACCTCCAAACAAGAGAACCAACCTAAAAAAAAAAATGTACACAAATACTGTAGGAAATCCCTGGAAATTACTAAGAGAAATAGTAAGTATATTATAGGTAATAAATCTCTTACTACTCTTTTTGTCCACACGCCTGCCAGTGAGCTTTAACAACAGATTCGAGCTTGGTTTGCACTTTGCAAAGAATTTTTATATTCATAGTAAATGGTAGAGAAGCTCATGTATGACTCAAACTTATTTCAAGTGATATTATGGATGATTGGATGGTTAGCCTTAAAATTCCTCAAAACCCTAGCACTGATACATTGGGGCATGTTCTAACTACTGGTACAAAATATTTACACAACTCAATTGAAATATCTGAAGGAGGTACTTTATCCTCATTATGCTTCTTTCATTTCCTGAACATTCTCAATGGAAATTTTTCTTTTATGCTACCTAATTACATATTCTTCTTTGGATTGGCAATTTGTAAAATTAGCACTTTTGGTACTGCTACTAATTAACAATCCTTTGCCTTGTTTTAAGCAACCATGAAAAGGCTGGGAGCACATAAATACGTATAAATAAATTAAAAGGTTTTTTTTGTCATTTTAATTTACCTTAATGATAGAATGATGAGTCTCTATTTATTGAATGATGAATATTATCTATATTTAAACTTGATAAATTATAAATGAATGTATGTTTTCATGTATTATAAATCATCAATTCATCATTGGTTTGCTATGTTTTAATTTTAACGACCATTGATTATGTTTATTGTGAGGAGAACGCAGTTAACATTCAATTTTCCAATGATTGTGAGTAAAGGTCATGACAATACTATATTTATCCATAATTTTGCAAACCACCAAAACAATTCCAATACAATTTGGCAAATGCAAAATAAAAATGGTTCCATGGCTCACAGTTTCATATATAGTGTTAAATAAAGGCACCTTAACCTGTGTCTCAGCTCAAACTACCCAGACAACAGTGAAAAAAGTCCAAGCAAAGAAGGTACAGACACAGATTTTAGTTGGTTGTGTAACACATTAATCTGAGCTACAGCCAATGAAGACAAATATGGAAGCTTGGACCTGTAAAAAGCCTTTCCAGCAATTTTACAGAGAAAGAAGAGCAACTCGGTTTCTTTGGGTGGTGTTACAATGCTAACTCAAGGGCTACTCACTGTCACCTTAGTACACCCTCTCCAACTTTAGGTTGGATCTCCCTACATAATGGTAATATTTCTAAGTCTATGGCCTTAATGTTCAAGGTGACACAATGAGAGTAAGGCTTATAAAAAAAATGTGGTTGTAGTATATGAAAAGATGGGAATGGGAAACAAAAAAATTATAAGAGAGAGAGAAGGATATAACTAGGAGAGAAGAGATGGAGAAAACCAGTGCCTGTCTCTCATGGGATAATGGAGTGATGAGGGAGGAACTAAGTTTGTCACATCACCACTACTTTAGTGACAATGTCCTCACAAGTTCCAACTCTGTTGTAATCATGCATACCATTATAAAGCTGAATCATACAGGGGATTTCTCAAGCCAAGGTGAAATGACAATGCAATCCAGCTGAATAGATTAACAGGTTCATGCAAAGAAACATATTTTTGATAGATCAAAATTTTAAGAATTCTTGAGAAAGCTTGTTCAATGGTAAAATTAGGTTAGATTTCATTGCAAGAGTTGGCATGCTAAATTCATGTTAGACAACACATAAAGAACAAGCACAAATCTTACTAAGATAAATTCAACATATTTGTTGCATGTGGCTTACAATACAGAAAGAGGAAATGAATATGTGCTTCGAAAGCATATTTCACCTTGTCAGCCATAGTAGAGCATTTGTGCAACTAGAAGAGCCCTTGGTTGTTTTCTCTTCAATCTCCTTACGCACATTATCATATAACAAACTGTTTGCTGAAGGATCCAATTCGTACTTAGCATCCAATCTCTGCAAAAAGCATTTGGAAAAATAGTTATCTGACATGCTAGAATTGGGAACAATTTATGTTTAAAATATGCACTGTTTAAACTTTATGTCAAAAAATAACCACATAATTGAACTAGTATCAAGTAATTACATGTAAGGATAAGTAAAAACCAAATCAACAAACTCAAACAACAAGATGTGACTTAAAAACACAAAATCAGAAACATGAATATTTGTTAAATGCTTTCGAATTATAAGAAAAATAAACACTTCCTTAAAATATATCTTTTAGAAACTATGGTCATGAGAATGAAGACGTGAGTTAAACTACATTTTTAAAAGATCGCATCTTAGTGTCCCTTGACAGAACCTGAGAAAGGTTGCATAGTTTGTGGTTTGTTAAAGAGCACTTATTCATGTAATTTTGTTTAATATTGCCTTTAATGTTTTCTAATTGTTCTAAATCAATCCTTTATCCCCAAATTTCCTAGCATCGGAGAGTTATATCCACAATAAGATGCCTAGCAATTGTATTTCAAAACATTCCCTCTGGTACTATGAGAGACGCTTGCATCTTATACACATGATTTGGATGTAGTTTGTTGTTTGCATGATGGAAATCAAAACTGTAAAGTGGACATCTATAATGTTCTGAATAGGTGGTTGTATGAAGCTATACAAACATTAGTCCAAGGTTAAATTAGTTTATAGTATATAGACATGGGAGAATTACACTACTATGCATGTTCATTCCATATACATAATAGGCATTAGCATAAAAATAATAGCATTGCAACACCATGAGATTGTGACCTTATCTTCATTCCATATGCATACCATACATCACACACCTATGAGATGGAGATAATGTCATAAATTTGTTGATGACAACAATGAGTACAAACGATCCTACATGATGCAACTCACTACTTATTATAGTCTGACTCAACTAGTCAGACATTTTATGTTTATGTCCTATAATTCATCACCCCTCTCTCAAAAGGTGTGAGTTTGTTATAAACAACGTTCTAGATATTGACTTTTCTTATCAAACATTGTTTTAGATAATTGACTTTGAACATTCGATTAATATTTTTGGACATTCTGATTGATCTAGTTAGTACTTGGTTGACCTTTCTCTTGTTTTTTTGTTTTGATTGATATACTTTCAATGAACACCAACAAGTAGAAACTATTTGATGTCAGATAGTACAATGTGGTAAAAAGGGTCTCACAGGCTGTGAGAGCATCCTTTGGCTAAGCAGACACCGTTGAGGGGTATATATTCTGCCAAAGTCGCTTGTGACTTGCACTTGGCCCCATCTACAAACAAAAGCATAAGCACTAGCACTATCACAAGTGGCCCATGAGGGTCAATTGTCTTTCGGGAGATTTGATCCTTGGAAGGTGCATCAATGACACCTCACTTTCATGGAGCCGATCAGCCTTCTTTGACATTTCTCATGTGTGTCTGACTAAATCACAAATGTGGGTGGAGCATTTGATGTGGATTCATTAGTGGAGAACTTACTATGCCAACTTGCTGGTAATCAGAAAATAATTGTTAATGTATATGATATTACCAATAGCTCAACTCCATTGATAATGTATGGTCCCCAAGTTACAGATAATGTTGTGTTGCATGTCAGTAATCTTGGTTTTGGAGATCCATTCCGAAGGCATGTGGTGCATTGTCGGTATGTAATTGTCTCTAGTAACAATTTATCTACTAAATAAGTTGCTTGTAATCTCTGTTTGATGCTCAGCATCGACCAACAAGATTATATCAAATGCTTTTTTGGTTAAGTCTGTTTTGATTGCTGCAAATGTTTTGAATCCAGGTTTTATGAGAACCATGCAATTCCATGGCCAACAATAACAACTTCACTTGGAATACTTGTGATTGCTATGTTAGTTGGTCACATAATATATGCTATAGTAAACCGCATTGCCAAAGTGGAAAAAGACGTTTGTAAAATGGAGGAGTTGAAAAAGCACGCTGAAGCAGCAGATATTGCCAAATCTCAAGTTGTTTATTTTCAAAAGCATACACTAGCATCATAGCATTGTACTTGGGAGTATGATTATTGAAAGTTCTTCTATTTCACTTTGAATATTTTTAGAACTTCCTTCAACCTGCTTGATTTATTCGTGCAAATCAGTTTTCCTTTTGAATAATTTTCTCAAACTACTTTGGTTAGTTAATTTATTTGTGAATAACTGGATCTAGAGTAATTCCTAATCTTGTTATCATTTTATCCATTGTTCTTGTAGCTTCTTGCTACTGTTTCCCATGATATCAGGACTCCCATGAATGGTGTTCTAGGTAAATGGCAACTTATCTCACACTTCAATAGTTCTTGTAAGTTAAGAATATCGGTCTTGTGCCATTCTATTGGTTCTTTCATGTTTAATTTTAATTACACCTTGAGGCTTAGATATATAATTTTTATCTCCAATATTCTTTTACAACGTTTAGGGCATGATGCTAACATATTTCCACGATAGTATTTTAGGAATGCTACAGATGCTTATGGACACCGATATTGATGCAACTCAATAGGACTATGCCCAAACTGCTAAAGCTAGAGGGAAAGCCCTGATAACTCTAATAAATGAAATTCTTGATCAGGCCAAGATTGAGTCAAGAAATCTAGAGCTTGAGGAAGTTCCCTTTGATTTGTGATCCATTTTGGATGATGTTCTTTCTTTATTTTCTGGGAAGACTAGAGGCAAGGGCATTGAGGTATGTACCAATTGCAGTATTACAAGACTTTATGTGCCTATCACTCTGCCCATTTTCTATTGGAATCCACTCCCCAATTTTGTGTATTTCCTGTACAATACTAGTTTTTATTTTGTACCTTTGACATTTTCTAACCAATTGAATAATGGATGTGTATGTGCACCTTCCTTTCTTTGGTGGAGAGAAGCTTGCAGTATTTGTCTCAGATCAGGTACTAGATATCGTTGTTGGGGACCCCGAGGGATTTCAACAAATCATTACAAATCTTGTTGGAAATTCTGTGAAAGTTCATTTTCCATCCCCACTTGTCATTGCTTTGCACTAGAGTACTTGTGCTAATATTTTAAAATACATTATGTACATTAAAAAGTAAATGTTGGACCCACAAGATTTCAATTGTAGGGAATCAATTGTCATTGTCTGTTAGTTAACTTAGTTTACTGTTTTTTGCTTTTACAGTTCACAGACAGAGGTCATATATATGTTTGTGTCCACCTGGCTGAAAATGTGAAGGCTGTAAGGGAGGCCAATGTTGAAGCGTGGTCAAAGAAGTTGACGGAAGACAGGAAGAAAAGTTCAAAAGGATCATGCAACAATTTGAGTGGGTTAGAGGTAGCTGATGGGACGAATAGTTGGGAGACCTTAGGCTCCTATTATCTGATGGAATAATGAATCAGCAGTTTGGGGAAATAGATAAGCTATCCTTTCCTGAAACATCTGATACTGTAAATTTATTTGTCATTGTTGAGGATACAGGAGTTGGAATTCCCATACATGCACAAAGACGTGTCTTTATGCCCTTCATGCAAGCAGAGATTTCTACTTCCTACATATATGGAGGAACAAGAATAGGCTTAAGTATCAACAAATGTATGGTGGAGCTTATGAGTGGTGAGATGGGATTTGAAAGCAGTCCAGGTGTTGGAAGCACATTCACATTCATGGTTGTACTTAAAATAGGCCATACAATTAGCCAGGATAAAAAGCAACATCAGCCTGAACCTTTACCCACCATTTTCAAAGGAATCAGAGTTGTCGTGGTGGATGGAAGACCTGTTTGAGCTAAAGTAACAAAATATCATTTAGGAAGGCTTGGTGTGCAAGTTGAAATAGCAAATGACCAGGAATCAGCATTAGCGATAATATCTGGAGGGAAAAATGGTGACATTAGATGAACTATTATTGGAGACTTTATGTCAGTGACTTCTATTGTCAATGGTATATATGCTTCACTAGTGGGAAATAAAGGTCTTCTGCAATGACTTTATATCTTCTCAAGACTTGTAGTTTTATCTGATGTACTATAACTTTAAGTGTCTACAACTTTGGTAATGAGGATTATCACTTTCTTGGTAGCCAATTTCACACTTGTTCACTGCATTTTGTAAGAGGTTTGATAGTATTTTGAATTGAATTTTGTTAGGAAGGGTGGTTGTTTGGCACACACCTTCAGTTCTACCAAGTGGCCTTCAAAGGTTGTTGTTTGGATGATAAGAGGACTGATATAATCCCAAAGGAACTACCCAGACTTGTAAATTTTAGGGTTCTATTGCTTTTCTTTACTTAGGTACCCAACATATGGAGAAACGAGGCTACAAATATTGATTAAGGCCTACAATACACCTAGATTGTCCATTTATTGTCTAAGTGACATTTCTAGAAGGCTTTTAAAGATTATAAATTAAGTTCGTTTCTCCATTTCTAGGGAGTTCTTGACATGAATGAAGTTCAAATCTGATCCTTGTTGGTTTGTGATTGACACCTAGAGCTATTGCTACCTTAAGTTGATCATTTGGGTTGCTAAATTCCTGTTTCTTAGATATTTCTATGGTCCAGGCTGTGATTGTGTTTTCCTCCTCTTCAGCTGGGCATGAATGTGTTGGCCTCTTCCTGGCACAACGTGACTATTTTGGAGCCCTTGTGGGTTGGGCATGACTTCATTCACACATTCACTATTCTTCTTTTCCACGCATTCACTATTATTCTTATTTTCCACACAGTCACACACTATGATGATGATGGAAAATGAAATTTAATTAAGAGCACTAAGCCCTCTTTATCCCCAAATGTTGGTGGTGTTTGTGGTTGAACTCATTTGTCATTTCCATAGTAAAAATGTACCCTTCACTTATTCCAAAACCATTGATTGGGCTTGTTAGCCTTATGGGTTTTGGAATATTTAGTTCCCACTTTGAGAATATTTACTACTTTTGTATTACTTAGCTATACAATTCAGTTGCAGCATTTTTATTGCAAATTCTGTTGTTGTTAGAAAACAAAACTGAAGATGATCAATCACTAACAGCTTTGCTTTTCTCATATATATGTAAAAGGATAGGAGAAAAATACAAAGTAGCACACCTCTGTGGGAACCCAAACTAAAAAATTAAAACCCTAATCTAATTCTGAACAAGCAAACTGCTAAGTCTAGAAACTTGATCATCCAAAAATAACAAAATCATAGTGTAAACTTATACTTCTAAATCTGGAATAGTAGTTAACTCACTGCTCAAATATAACCTAATGTAACACTGAAAATGGAACACTTATAGTTTTACAACAAAAAATTAATGCTCCATGGGGACATGTCTTGTAGGGTCAAGGGAAATCCCCTTGTGTTTCCCATGCCCTTGTATTTTGGGGGTCACCTAGGGAAACATTTCATAGAAAGGAGGACATCTAGACACCTGCTTCCAAAGTTGGGCATTATCTTGGAGACAAGTTTATCACACTTTTAGGGTGTTGAAGTAACCTTGCATGGCACCTATAAGAGAACTAAATTTCTAAACGAAAGGGATTAGTTTTTCTTGAGTACTCTTTTCTCTTCTACTTCAATATTTCACACTCTTGTCCCTTTCATGCCAGATGCAGATTTTATTGGAGACTTTATGTCAGTGACTTCTATTGGAAATGGTATATATGCTTCACTGGTGGGAAATAAAGGTCTTCTGCAATGACTTTATTTCTTCTCAAGACTTGTAGTTTTATCTGATGTACTATAACTTTAAGTGTCTACAACTTTGGTAATGAGGATTATCACTTTCTTGGTAGCCAATTTCACACTTGTTCACTGCATTTTGTAAGAGGTTTGATAGTATTTTGAATTGAATTTCCTTAGGAAGGGTGGTTTTTTGGAACACACCTTCAGGTCTACCAAGTGGCCTTCAAATGTTGTTGTTTGGATGATAAGAGGAATGATATAATCCCAAAGGAACTACCCAGATTTGTAAATTTTAGGGTTTTGTTGCTTTTCTTTACTTAGGTACCCAACATATGGAGAAATGAGGCTGCAAATATTGATTAAGGCCTAAAATACACCTACATTGTCCATTTATTGTCTAAGTGACATTTCTAGAAGGCTTTTAAAGATTATAAATTAAGTTCACTTCTCCATTTCTAGGGAGTTCTTGACATGAATGAAGTTCAAATTTGATCCTTGTTTGTTTGTGATTGACACCTAGAGTTATTGCTGCCTTGAGTTGATCATTTGGGTTGCTAAATTCCTGTTGCTTATATATTTCTATGGTATAGGCTGTGACTATGTTTTCCTTCTCTCCAGCTGGGCATGAATGTGTTGGCGTCTTCCTAGCACACCATGACTGTTTTGGAGCCCTTGTGGGCTGGGCATGACTTCATTCACACATTCACTACTCTTATTTTCCACACATTCACTATTCTTCTTCTTTTCCACACAGTCACACACTATGATGATGATGGAAAATGGAATTTAATTAAGAGAACTAAGCCCTCTTTACCCCCAAATGTTGGTGGTTTTTGTTGTTGAACTCATTTGTCATTTCCATAATAAAAATGTACCCTTTACTTATTCCAAAACCATTGATTGGGCTTGTTAGCCTTATGGGTTTTGAAATATCTAGTTCCCACTCTGAAAATATTTACTACTTTTGTATTACTTAGCTATGCAGTTCAATTGCAACATTTTTATTACAAATTCAGTTGTTGTTAGAAAAGAAAACTGAAGATGATCAAACACTAAAAACTTTGCTTTTCTCATATATAAGTAAAAGGATAGGAGAAAAATACAAAGGTTGGGCCAAACATTTGTCTACTTTGTAGATCTGATGCCAAGACTTACACTACTCATCTTTTCATAAAATTCCCATTTATTAAACATGTGTGGAAAGATATGGAAGACAACCTTGGGAAGCATGCTATATGGAATGAATCTTCTATTGAAGGTCGTCTCAAAATTTGGTTTGTCAGATCAAAACTAAAAAGTCTAAGAGTTACATCTTTCCTTGTTATATGGGAAATTTGGATTGCCATAAATTCCATTCTTTTTGAATATTGAAGCATTCCTACTTTCCAAATCTCTACTCAAGTTAACAAACTACTTCATCATTGTCACGCTCTACTTGTTAACAAACTGCCTTTTGTAACTCTTGCCCATATGGTATCAATGACAACATGGCTCTAATATGTACATGGATCAGACCTCAGTCCTTTGGAAGGTTGATGGTCCCCATCAAATTACCTTTATGACTGGGTTTGGATTTCCTAGGTATTTTTGGACTATTTTACAGCTCAGCTTGCAAATTTGGAATCAGTTCTTCTTCAACAGGTATAAGAGGCTCTTTCTCATAATGTCAAACCATTGAAAATATCTGAGACTAGTAGATCACTTAACCAATGACATCAATAATGGATCTATTGGGATATTGATCGTGCAACCACAATTCCTGAGAATTCCCTAAATCTTTGGACATAGAAACAGTCTGCATTATAGAGGTGTGAAAAGAGAAGCTAAATATGTATTTTCCAGAGTTCATAATAGAGGTATGTTGCAGACTTGAAGAAGTTTAAAGCTGACAGTCAAAGGCTTACAGATTGTCTTTGTTTTTATGTTGTTTCCTATTTGTCTCTTAGCTATGTGAAATGTAAGAGAAGCTATTGTCATAGCTATGGGATCCATGTCAAATTCAGTAATGACTGGAATCACCACCTTCGGCCCATTTGTAGGGGTAGAAGAGTTTTCATGTGAAGAAACATCTAAATGAGTTCTAGATTCCACATCAAACTAAACAGGATTTTAAGTTATCGACTTGCTACCAACAACATGAAAATAAGAGTCTTTGTGTGAGGAACATTCTCCACTTTATGTAAACGAATTTATTTCAAAGAAATCAAAACTGCTAAAGGATGCCTGGAAACACCTACCAATACATATTACTGTAATGAAGATGCCTAGAAACAAGGCACAACTTGCTTTAGATGTGTCCTGATTTATGCCTGCAAAAGCAACGATAGAGTAGGGGATTTAGAAAGAATGAAAGTAGACTAGCAACAAGATTAAAGATTCATTATACAACAGAGAAAACAACCAAGGAAGAAAAAATATTCCATGAGAGAATGACTGTACAAAGCACAATTACATATCATTACACTCTACCTTGTGCATTGGCATTAGTGACTAATTCTAGTCTCGGTCCGGGTCTGCATCCTATTGTGATTAATTCCTTGCTTCTTTCTTTTTTGTGTTTTCCTCACTTGCTCTATCTTTTTGTTCCAAGTGAACTAAGAGCACAAAAATAAGAAAAGCTAAAGCTTAGAAGAAACTTCCTAAAAATTCCTTTTGTAACTCTTGCCTATATGGTATCAATGTCAACATGGATCTAATATGTACATGGATAAGACCTCATTCCTTTGAAAGTTTGATGGTCCCCATCAAATTACCTTTATGACTGGATTTGGACTTCCTGGGTATTGTTGGACTATTTTATAACTCATATTGCAAATTTGGAATCAGTTCTTCTACAACAGGTATAAGAGGCTCTTCCTCATAATGTCAAACCATTGAAAATCCATGACATTGGAATTTCCTCTAATTGGGAGCTTTATGGCCTAGAAGATTGGCAATGGATCACATGTAAGGATAGGGGTATATGCTACAATGGCCTGTAATAATGTTGTTTTTGTTCCTAAAGAGTTAATTTAGTGCTTTCAAGGTATTGGCAAATTCACGTTGAATCAATTTGGGAACCGTATTACCACTTTCAAATATGGAAACAAGGATGGCTATCAAATCAAGAATTAGGTTTTTTGGTGGATTATGATCACTCTTGGGAAAATTTTGTATCAAAAATGCAGACAGTGTACACCAGACTTGGTGATTTTGTTGATGAACTAGTCTGGGATGAGTATGCCTACTGCCAAATCTTTGACATTGTACAGTGTGATGAAAGGAGACATGAGACTGTAGAATATTTTTCATCATATTTTAGTGACGCCCTACTTAAAAGAGCTATCTACTTTCTGTAGGCTAGTTTTAGTTCAGAGAAAAAAAGTACAAAAAGTAGGAAAAAATTACTGAGTGCAATTCTTCCAAAAGGTAGTACTCTGCTAGATCACTTAACCAATGACATCAACGGTTTTTCTTTTGAACCGTTATTAAACATGGTAAACAGAGTTGTTGCTAATATGAACTTGGCAAGATGGGTACTGTTCCTAAAACCTAGCTTCTTGCAAATCACTGTGTATATCTAGTTTCAATTGAGACTATAGTTCATTATATCTACAAACTCGCCCAAATCTCCTTTCAGGTGTTTAGAATAGAGATCTGTCTTTCTCCCCATGTCTGCGACAGCCCTTCAAGGTGCTAAAGTGCAATATTTAGCTTAAATTCTTGGTTATGAACACCATGCGATTGGAAAGATAGCTTGATCTTTCTCAGCCATGTCTGCACTTTAACATTCCCTACAAAATCATATTATAGAATCTTCATTTGGAGGTTGTAGGATATATTACGATTGTCCTATGTAGCATAAGGACATATTCCCCATCCCCAAAGGGGGGATGGAAACATCTCCAACTGTTGGGGACGCCTCTAGATCTGCAGCATTTTCTAGAAATCAGGTGTCATTTTCTGAAAACAGGGATGCCAGAATGTGGAAAGTAATAAAAATTGATTGTTAAAAAAAGGAAAATGGAAAAATAAAAATTAGCTATTAAAAAAAAAGAAAACTGTGGTCCCAAATGGTGAGTTACCTAATGGTAGTACAATAGATTATAATAGATTTTTTTAGCATTTCATATTTGCCTAGATGTATGATTATATTATTTGATCTGACATCAAAACAAATAGTGCAAAATATTGTTGTTGCTACTAGGCCATGGGAAAAGAAATTAGAAATTGCTCATGACAAGAGGCTTAAGAAAGCTATCCCAAGGGTCAGCTGAACCGATTGTTTCCAATGTTGTTGGGCATTTCGCTAGTTCGGTGCCACTAGATGCCAGTTTGAATCCGCGAGGTCAAGTGCACTAGCCTATGCCGATGGGTTTATTAGGAATGAAATGCACAAATGCATAAGTATCCCTTGGGTTTCTCTATGAGGTTTTCCTTATTAAAAAAAGTATTAAAAACCTTAATGTTGAAAATTTCATTTGCATCAAGCAATTAATGCAAGTACGAAAATCACCTTTTTCAAGAAGGTTCCTCCTTTAGGACTACTATAAATTAATTTGTAAAACATCAGTGGAACAATGAAAATAATTCAATTCAATTAGCCCAAAAATTCACAACAATTCAAGTAGAAAAGATACCAATCATTCCAATCAGTTTACAACTTTCCATCCCTCTAGGGAAACTTCACCCGTGAGCTGTAGAATCCCCAACAAGAGCTAGGTTGCATAGTAGATCAGCCCTAGCAGGGCTCGAGGGTGTTGCAACATACCCTAGTTTGGTTAGGTTCACATGAAATGTACCAACGAGAAGAAGGAAAGAGTTTTAGTGTTGTCGTGAGCTTGTTGACCACCAATAGGCTTCACACTGAGACCTGTTGTAGCCCTAGACCACCGTCGAGTGTTATTACAGCTACTACGTATAACGGTAACCACCATAGTGACTGTAGTGTGACAAGAGAAACCAAGAAAAGCATAAGTGTTTCCACTGTTTAAGAAAAACAACACCAGCCACCAAAATTATCTCTATCAACCTCAAGCAGTGAGTAGAGGAGCAATCAAGTGTTGAAGTGTTGTGTCTATGAGATGAATTGCAAATGTCCTTTATTTATGGTCCACCAACATTTAAGTTAGTTCCACATAATTAGGAGTTGGCATTAGGGTTTAACTTCTTTTCCATCTTTGACCCTTTGACTTTAATCTTTTGTGGTACAAAGGTTTTTTGGTGTTTTGACTTATGCCACTTGTTCCTTATCTTGATGGTCTCATAGACCAAGGCTAGGGTTAAATGGTCCTCCAAGTATTTTTGTGGTCATAACAAGTTGTCTCAAGGGTCCCTGTGGTTCATTCATGCCCACTCAAAGTACATCTTTGTAAATAAGGAGAATTACTAAATGCTTTATCTTGATCTCCTCATGCCACCAAGATCAGGTGCTAGGTTTCTCAACCAGGGGTATTTAGTCCCTAGAGAAGGTCTCATAGCCCATAGATCAAGGAGAGGAGTGCATGACTTGCCTAGACCTAGTCTAGGGCTTATGGTGATGACCTAGTAACTGACCAGGTGCCTCATCCCCAGGCTGCATCTAATGACTCAATGTCAAATACTTGGTAACTGACCAAGTGCCTCCATTCTCCTGGAGAATATCCCTTAGCCCCAGGCTGAGATCCTAGTCCTATACTAGGTTAAATTCCTGGTTGTTGAATGTTAGCATTAGCATGAATTCTTAAAATTTTGCAGACTATAATATAACAAAAGACAAGTGGAGTAGAAACATCAACAACATCACACACATTGAACACGGTAGTTCTTCACGAGTAATTCTTTAAAGGACAAAACCCCCCAAAAAGCATTAGTAATTCATCTCTTAAATGAGATGACTGAGTTTCTCAATAATTCTCAAACCCTAATGGTTTTGTACCACAGATAAAAAATCTACAAAAATGTATTTCATACAAAAATCAGATTAGGGCTTTCTGCCCTAATTCTTCTAGCTGCCCGAAACTTCCAGAATGGCTGCCCAAAATTTATTCTGCCTGCCTGAATATGCCTAGACTGAGACTGAACTTGCCTAAGATCCCTGTGTGATCCCTGTCAACCTATCTATGATCCCAGGCAACCTGACCGAACAGCCTGCTACTTCCCAGAACTCTCTGTCTACTTCCCAAGCCCTCTTTTCGAGCCCTGTCTTCCTGCCCGGAGGTATGTCTGCCCTGCATGAATCCCTGTTAGCCTGCCTGAAGTTGCTATTTTTCCTACCCAGACCCTATCTACCCTGCCTGAGCTCTGCTGCTTGCCCGAAACCTTGCCTGAGCATCACTGCTACCTATCAGAAGTCTATAGCAGGCAGACTATGGCTGCCCGAGGGTGGTACTAGCCTGCCCAAGGGTGTTGGCAGTTGCCCAAGGTTGTTGGAAGCATGCCTAATCCCTACTAAGGCTTGTTGTGAGTGACGAAGGGCAGAGGGAGGCACCTGGATAGCAGATCTGGCTTGTCTGTGAATAGACCGAGACTGCCCATGAGGGAAGAAGGTTGTCCGTGAGAATTCTAAAGGTGATGTGAGGGTTTAGAAGAAACCTTAGCTCGTGAAAAGGGAGAAGGTGTTGCTTCTATTTTTCATTAATGGTGAAACCCTAGTTTAGGATTAGACTGTAAAATAGTGGGTGCCCTAGCTAGAATCCTCCATGCTAGGGCATAACCACAAAAGATGTCCTCCATAATGTGAGCGAAAATCTTCCTTGAGTAGCTATAGGATCATGAGCAAGTGTGTGTAACAAAATGAAATGGATTGATATTCTTTTATATCCTTTCAATCACTTGTAAGTGGACCAAAACTTAAAAGAACAAAATAATATTATGTTATTATTTTATCTTTTTAACTTTTACCTTTAGTGGTACTCAAGGTATTTTATCACTTTCACTTCGACTCCTTAGTGGTACTAAGGGTCCTTATGTATTTTTTACTTTTACTTTAGCCTTCTTCAAGTGCCATGTGGTCAAAACAAGTGGTCAAGGTGGTCCTTCATCCCCACTCAAAGTACATCATCATAAACAGAGATAATTACTAATGCCTTTATCTCACACTCTATGTGACACCAAGATCGGGTACTAGGTGTCTTAACCAAGGGTAGCTAAGACTTGGAGAGAGCCCACAGATCAAGGTTCAAAGTGTCTCACATGCCCAAACTCGGTCTGGGGCTTATAGTTATATCCTCGTAACAGACCAGGTGCATCAACCATAAGCTGCATAATTTGACCCAAGGTCAAATACTTGGTAACAGACCAAGCACCTCCATTCTCCCGAATAATGGCCCTCAGCCTTAAGATGAGTCCCCCAGTGCTAGACTAGGTCATTTTCCTATTAACTGACTAGGTGCCTCCATTCAAAGAATGGCCACTCAGTTCTAGGTTGAGTCACCCAATGCTGGACCATTTCCACATCTTGGTCCCTAACAAGATGTCTTCATTCAGTAGAATGGTCACACAAATCTAAGCTGAGTCCCCCAGCACTGGACTGGTTCCATATCCTAGTCCCTAACCAGATGTCTCCATTCAACAGAATGGATACTCAACTCAAGGTTGAGTCCCCCAGTGCTGGACTGGTTCCATATCCTCGTCGTTGACCAGATGTCCCTGATCTCTTAAGAGAATAGCTCTTGATGTTGCTCAGGAAAAAACAACACTGGTAGCTGACCAGGTGCCTCCATTCAATGAATGGAACTCAAATCTAGGATGAGACCCCCAATCCCAGACTGGGTCAAATTCCTGGTAACTAACCAGGTGCCTCCATTCTCCTAGAGAATGGCCCTCAGCCGTAGGATGAGTTCCCTAGTCCCAGACTAGGTCAAATTCCTGGTAACTAACCAGGTGCCTCCATTCAAATAATGGCCCTCATCCCCAAGATGAGTCCCCTAGTCCTGGACTGGGTCAAATTCCTGGTAGCTGATGAGGTGCCTCCATTCAAAGAATGGCCCTCAACACCAGGCTGAGTCCCCTAGTCCCAAACTGGTTCAATTTCCTCGTAGAGTGAATAATTGTGCCACGTAGAGTGAATAATTGTCCTACATGGGTCATATTATTGTTGTTATAATATTTTGAATGACATGGATGGTTCTTAGGGCATTTTTAAGGCTTAGGAATAAACAACGAGGATGTAGGCCCTAAAATATTCATTTTTATGTCTAGTGGACATGCACATGGTTCTATATCACCTCACATGTCTTGTAAATGGAATCTTTTTCTTTCAACCAGGATATGGGTGCCATTACAATGTTTTTAGCATATATTATGGGTTTTGGTTCCTTAACCATGTTGCACAAACTAAATCCATGGTGTTTTCTATTATGCATGAAAGTAATCTTTCAGGGCTAATGCACCGAGAATGGGGCTCTAAATTGTCTTTGTAATTATCTTTCTATGCATATGTTTAGAGGTTTGGAGGTAATATTGGTTGAGGATCAGGAATAAGGGATATGATTTCATAATGTTTAATAAAACAAATATACCTTTGAAGTGACAACTATGATATAGGCTCCTCATCGGAGTAGCGACCACCTGGTGTAGTTCCCTACTGAAATAGATTGGACCTCTAATCCACACTGTTTTAGGATGCTACCCCTCATTAATGGCTAGACAAAATCTACGTGTTTGGATACTACTCGTAAGAGGATCAAGAGATAAAAATGGATAGATATAATAGCTACCTAGTACAATTTCCCTTTGAAATAGAGTGGTTTTAGTTCACACTGCTTCGGGTTGCTACCCCTCATCAATGGTAGGAAAATGTCTACATGTTTAAATACTACCTATAAGAGGATTAAGGTGAAACTTGGATTACAACTTAGTACAACCCCAAATATGGAGCACACTTGCATCCTCAAACAACTAATTGATAGAAAACTGCAAATTCAGAGAATTAATCTAACATACAGGAAACCATTAAGTATTACAGGAATTCATCGAGCGTTACCAGAATTTATATTCAAAGGAATTTGATGGCACAATGTCGGATTCCTGAATATTTTGTATGAAAATACCCTGGTTTATAAATGCACACTCTGTTATGGAACAACAACCTTCAAATGAATCCCTAATCAACAGAACTCTGGGTACATCGCACCACCAACACGATTATGTGTAACTTCAACTGTAATCTGGATAAATTCCACAAATCGATTCAATGTCCAGAGCTGCCACGATTTGCAAGTGCTGAGATGAATGATTCTCTTTCTCAGTTAGATTTTGAAATGCCATTCCTCAGTCATCAATGATTTGGTGTTCTCGTCAAGTTGTGATATTGGATCGTAGTTCTAGTCTGAGCATTCTCCAAATGCTACACCTACGATCTAACCTAAGAATCTCCACAATCTAAAAAAAAATCTTTCATACATTAGTATCTTCCTCCTCTCTTCAGAAACCGGTTGATCATCCCTGCATCGAGCCCCTCCTCGAAGGATCAAGTCATTCGGGCCGGCATATTGGGGGAAAAGGTTATGTTTTTTTTGTTTTTTTTGTTTTCATTATATTTTATTTATTTTTGTTTATTTTATATATTTATCTTTTATATGATTTTTTTTTAAAGACTAAACATTTTTCATTATAGAGTACTTGAGTCAGTTTCCTAAATTTTAAGAACCTACCATCAGGCACCTAGTTTCCATCAATGTATTATATCTGTCTTTTAAAATGATATCCATGTTGATGTAATTGTAACATTGGAATGTCCTTTAAAATGATATCCATGTTGATGTAATTGTAACTTCGGAATGTATTCATCCGTTTATTTTATGTATTGTACCTTGATGTTTATTCTGGGATGTGTCTGTAATGTATTTGAGTCATTTCATGCCCCGATGTTCCTATTGGGAGGTTCTATAATGTAAAAAAGTCATGTCAATTCATTGTGGGTAACCCTCCTATTGGTCAAGGGTTAAAGTCCCCACAGTTTTGGGGCCCTAGGGTTATTAGACTATCCTAGAGAAGTTGACCCTATGTGAGTCATTGTAAGTCGGGGCAATAGTCCCCACCATTCTGTTAAGATAAACCTCCTTATTGGTCGGAGGAGGCAAAGTCCCCATAGGTTGTGGGGCATTAGGGTTATTAGACACTCCTAGAGATGTCGGCTTTAGTAAGTAATTGTTAAGTGAGTTCACCAAGTTGGAGTGGGTTTCAAGTGAACAGAAGAATATAAATAGAGAGTGAGCCTCTCTATTTATCACACACACATTCACTCATTGGGGCGCATGAGTGAGAGACAAGAAACTGGGATCAGAGAGAGAGACTACTGCTGTCGGGGGATCATCTTTATGTTTTTGGGTTTTACTTTTGGTGCTGATTCTATCTCTGAGGAAGTTGCGGGGTTTTCTCCTTTATGGTTTCCCTGAGGAAAATTATTAGTGTCTCTTGTCTCTTGTGTTTTATTGCTATGAATGTTATTCTCTCAGTTAAAGATCCTAAGATCATAATACTAGATTGAATGAAAAAATTATAACAATCCATCATGGAGGAAAACTAAATATATCAAGATGCCTTATTTGACATGGTTAACAAACCCATAATTTTGGGATTATCATTAAGGATTTGAATTTATTGCAATGGATCTACCCATAAATCAAGCAAGATATGAGTCCATATTTCTCAAGGAACAATTACATTTGTATTGATCTTTTTGAGTCTACAAATCTGCAGAAATATCAACACTAAGGGTTGCTTAACAAATAACAAATTTTAAAAATTGTTGTTTTCCTACCATGAATCAACGATGTCCTACATTCCAATGGGAACCCCCAATTGATACCAGGCACCAAATATTTCCTACTTAAACTATTTCTTAGCCAATATCTTTATTATTTCACAAGTCAACCATGCTTTAATACCTCCCATGTTATACCATCCAAGTTAAGTTCCAAAACCCAAACCATGGGCTCAACACCCAATCCAGCTCCTAATCATGTGTCATGTGAGCTGACAACAAAGTATAATGTGCACAATGCATCTCAACCTCGTCTCTCTCTCTAATGTGGGTCCTTTGTTGTTTGATGGTATATGGTATACACGTATTTAACGGTAATTTTTAAACCACCTACTCGAGGCCAAGGGAATAAATTTAGAGCCATCATGTTGCTCAATGACTCCATTGAGTTAAGTTCTAGAAAAAGTTGGTTTATGTTGTACAATGATACACCTTGACTCCTTGAAGTATAATACAATGTTGGCCTCGATGTCCAACTTGATTCTCTAGGCAATGAAGATGGGAATAGAGCAGGGTGACACAAAGAATGCAGAGAAAACACATAAAAAATACATGTTTTTCATGAAAGATATTGTCCCCAAAAATGCATCATGGAGGGGAGTCCTAAAATTTGTGGTTACAAAGATTAAATCCATGAATTACCAAGTGATGAACATATATGTATGTTAGTTCCTTGATGTTTTACTACACAAAGAAATTGTGGCATGCTCCAATGAAAATAATTGCCTTAATGACATCTTGTATAGGTCTCATAAATGCAGATGGTCATGTCTTTGTCTGTGATCATTTCTAGAACATACCACATCATATGGTTTTTGTTATTGAAAGATATGGTTAAATGTCTAGTTTTGATATAAAACCAAGCATGGTAGTACATTTGTGTGAATATTTCCTAGTAGTTTTGTGTGAGATCATGTTTGGTAATCATTTCCCAATATTTTAAGGGGAGACAATGAAGGTTATAGATCCCTTGGAAAGTGGTCCATTGAGAAAGGGGAGACAATGAAGGTTGTAGATCCCTTGGAAAGTGGTCCATTGAGAAATCTTGTAAGTTTAGGGACTTGAAGGTCCACATGGGTATTGAAAATTGATCATACTCTTCTTGAGGGGAATAATGGGATCAAAGTCGAAAGGGCCATCTGCATGTCTTAATAATAACCCCCAAGTGCATACAATAGCATAACCTAGTCTACATATCCAATCTTTGACATGAATGCAAATGGGTAAAGCATGGTCCACATGTCAAATTAAAAATAAAAGTATAAAATGAATTGAGTGTGATGGCTTAATTTTCTCTTTGAAATTTTCTATTGGCTTATTCTCCAACAGATGTGTATAGGCCTCATAGACTTCATTTGGTCGTCGACGAATGATGCTTTATCGCAATATCAATGATTAGAGAACCTGAAGGATAAGCCCTTGACGCCTCTCCCGCTGCATCTCTAAAACATTGTTGTTGATCCTATCGTCACGATTGAACTCAATGAAACTTATTGAGACTGAATGAGACTTGGTACCTGGTCCACAAAACTAGGGATTGAACCTATATATGATTGATGAAGTGAAGGAAACTTGATGTCTAGCACTTTCTCCAGTTTGCTTTTCTATTAATTGAGTTTGAACTCTAGGGATTTAACCTATATATGATTGGTGAAGTGGAGGAAACTTGGTGTCTAGTGTTTTCTACAATTTGCTTTGCTATTGACCAAGTTTGAACTGATCCTTACTCTTTGGTCAAATCGACTTTAGTTCTATGTGAGGGCAAGACTAGAAGAGTCTTTCTATCTGCTTCCAAGTACTTTGAATTCAATCTATATCACTCTTATTCTTAAGAAAGATAAACCAGATACATTTATTGATTATAGGCCTATATTTCTTTGTAATCTCATGTATAAGATCATTACAAAGATTATAATAGATAGGATGAAGACTATCCTTAGGAGGTATATTTCTGAAGATCAGTTTGGTTTCTTATTGAATAGACAAGTCCTGGATGTGGTTGGAATTGCACAAGAATGTCTTCATTCAATAAAAATGAAGAAACAAAATGCTTTTATTCTTAAGAAGGATATTATAAAGTCTTATGATAGTGTTGACTAGTCATACTTGAGATTTATCCTTATCCATATTGGTTTATCTACTGAGATCAGAAATTGAATTATGGGCTGCATCACCTCTACCAGATATACAGTTTTGATTGATGGAACTCCTACCTCCTTATTTAGTAGTAATATAGGAATAATAAAATGTTTTCCTCTTTCGACTTATTTGTTCATCCTAGCTATTGAAGGGTTGAGTCTTATTATAAAAGAGGAAAAGGAACAAAATAAATTTGAGGCTTAAAGGTGGCGATGTCTGTGTATATTACACATATATTGTTCATGGAAAACGTTCTTATCTTTGGAGAAGGTTCTTTCTCTGAATGGAATCATTATCATTCTATTATCTCCTTATTTTGTGATGCGTCAGGTTTGGCAGTCAATGTTCAAAAATCCGATTTTGTGTATTCTTGCGATGATATGGAAATTAGAAACTAGATTACTTCTCTACTTCCTTATGAGATGATTGGGTTAGAATGGGTTTTTAAGTATCTTGGTTTCTTTTTGAAACCAAATAGGTATAAAAAAAGGTGATTAGGAATGGTTAATTAAGAAGATTCAAAGGAAAAATTAACAGTCGGTCATTTCAATGGCTGCCTCTCGAAGGAAGACTTTTTTTGGTAAATTATGTTCTACAAAGCATTCCATTTTTTTGGTTTTCTTCATTTGTCATTCAGGAGTCTACGGTTTACAATATAAGAAAGAAAATATTTCAGTTTTTATGGGTTGGAAAGTTGGAATATTCAAAATTTCATTTGAATTCATGGGAAAGTCTATCAAAGTCAAAACTTATGGTAGGACGGGGGATCAAAAATCTAAATTGGTTCAATAGGGATTTATGTGCAAACAGCTTATGGAGAAGCTTATTTGATGAAGGTTTGTGGGGAAAAATTGTGAAAGCTAAATGTTTAAAATGTGTTGCTATGGTCCACTGGTTTCGGGATGCAATTAAGAAGGCTCAAAATGTTTCATCTATTTAGAGTAGTTTTTTGAAGTCTTTCCCCATTATTAACCAGTCGATTTGTTGGGCCGTTGGCCAAGGTACTCAAGTATTTATTGGTTTTGATCCTTTTATTGGTTTATGCAAATATTATAGGTTATCTTAGGGACTGGTGGCATAACTCCATAGAAGGAACATCTTTGGGGTTGGAAAGAGAACTAATACAAGAGAGGAGTTGGTTGCCTTACAGAGACTTCTTTGGTTTGTTAGGAGAATGGGACTCGCTTCTATTATTCAATTGTTGGTGAGTCAAAAGCTACTACAGATTGGGCTAGAGGGGTAACTGCACTTTACTTTTTGTTATTGGAAAATTGGATGGGAAATGTTAGAAAGTTGATATCTAAGTTCTCACACATTACTTTTTAGCATATCTATAGAGAATTAAATGATGAAGCAAATAGACTTTCAAAAAAAGACATTGATGAATTGGATGGAAATATTTCTTTTAAAGAGCTTAGAGATGGAATGCCAGTAGAATTGAACAGATTGAAGTTCTTTTGAATTAAGAGTTGTTCATCTACTAAACTTTGTTTACTAATAGCTTGTGTTTTGGGGATGGCATATTTCTTATTTTGTTATCATTATTATGATATGTTTTTTATTATAAGAGGTACAAAAATGTCAAAATAATGTTGAGAGGAGAAAATATAAAGATCTTAAGATCATGTTTTATCAAGGTAGTAATTTATTTTGGATAATGAGAATATTTTATTCTTTCAAGCAAAAATGTAATTCGTTGATACAACTTTGTTTAATAATACAAAGTTGTTTTTTAGTGCTTGAGAAAAAAACCAAAATCCTCGTGGTCAAAAAGGGCGCTGGTCTATCATCTCCTTTCTTCATTGTCTTCTCGAGTTTATTCATCATGTAGTTGCTTAACCTTTGAACTTTCACGAGGTAGGCAGTCACCAGGAGAAACTGAAAGCGCTTGTGGTGGCGAAGAACGTTGTGAGATGGCGTGTAAACGAAGGTGATTGAAAGAATCCATGTGCATTTTTCATTTGATGGATGAACAAGTAGATTGCTTTGCTTATCAGTCTCTCTTGGAGGTATGCCTCATTAACAGAGCTCTGCTGGAGGCCAAGCTGGTCCATGGTCACATCATCCAAAGTGATTTCAAATTTAATTGCATTGACATGGCTCTGCCCAATAAAATCCTAAGCATGTATGCCAAGTGCAGGAATTTAATCGATGGTCACAAGTTTCTGGAGCAAATGCCTTAGCAAAATGTGGTCTCCTGGAGTATCATGATTGCAGCTTACTGTAGGACTGGCCATGGAAAAGCAGCGTTGACACTTTTCAATCAAATGCAAGTAACATGTATTCTCCCTAATCAATTCACTCTATCTAGCTTTCTTCGAGCATGTACTCACTTGGAAGCAGTGGCGGAGGTTTATGAAGAAATAATCAGAAGTGGGTTTCACTCTGGAGTTTTTGTGGGGAATACCCTTCTTTACATGTATGCAAAATATGGGAAGATCAACACTGCACGCTATGTGTTTGACAAATTTCTTAGATGACATGTTGTCAAATGGAATTCTATGATTACAGGATATGCACAGAAGGGGTATGTTAATGAGGTTCTGGACCGGTTTGAAAAAATACCTGAATGAAATGTGGTCTCCTAGACATCAATGATTGTGGGATATGCACAGAATTGCATGGTTGAAGATGCTACCAAACTCTTTGATGAAATGATTGAAAGGAATGTGGTATCTTGGACATCATTGATTTCAGGTTATGCTTAGAATGGGCGTGTTGATGAAGCTTACAAACTATTTGAGAAGATACTTGAGAGGAATCTAGTCTCTTGGACTGCAATGATTACACGATATGCAAAGGATGGGCGTGTTGATGAGGCTCTGAAGATCTTTAAAAAAATGCCACTATGAAATGTGGAATCGTGTAATGAAATGATTGCAGGATATGTACATAATGGCCGAAATGAAGAGGCCCTGAAGATTTTTCGAGAAATGCAAAGGCATGACATGAAGCCAAACTCAATGACTCTTGCTAGTGTTATTGTAGCATGTGTTGATCTAGTAGCATTGGAACAGGGCTTGGATATTCATGAGAAGTAATCAAGAATGGATTTGTTTGAAAAAATGGATCACAAAGATTGCAGGATATGGTGTGCATGGCTTTGGTAAGGAAGCCCTAAGGCTCTTCGAACAAATGCAGCACTGTGGAATATCACCGGATCATGTTACCTTTGTCAGAGTTATGTCTACGTGCTGCCATTCAGGCCTAGTGGCCTGCAATACTTTAATTGCATGAGTCACTATCATCAGATTACACTCACAATGGAGCACTATGCTTGCATGGTTGACCCTTTTGGCCGAGCTGGGCACCTGAATAAGGAACACAATTTTATCAATAGAATGCCAATAAAACCTAATTATATTGTTTGGAGATATTTCATTGCTACATGTAGAATCCATAAGAATATAAAGCTAGGGGAATTTGTTGCAGAATTCCTCATTGAATTGGATATCCAAAAGGCCACCCCTTATGTGGCTCTATCAAACATCTATGCTGCATCATGACAGTGGGATGGCATCGAAAAAGCAAGGAAAATGATGAAACATGGAGGGGTAATAAAGGAACCTGGATGTAGTTGGATTGAGGTAAATAAACAAATGCATGCTTTTTTTGTAGGAGATAGATGACACCCACAAATGCAACTGATCTATGAAAAGTTGGAAATGTTGTCTCAGCAGATGAAAGCAGCAGGTTATGCACCTACAGGAGATTAGAGCTGAATGATGTGGAGTAGGGACAAGACGACAACTATTTTGGTGATCATGAACGTTAGTGTGCAAGCACTTTGCTATAAATTTCATCTTCTTGATTGTTTCCTGAAGAAATCCTTGCCATAGCAACAAGATTTGAATATTAATATGAATCCCAGGTATGTCCAATGAATAAAAATAATAATTATTTTCTTGAAAATTTTATGACTTAGTTCATATTTATAGGTGTCTTTAGTTATTACATTTCTTTTTTAATATAAATATTTTTGAGTTTTTGGGATGTTTTTTGGGGGTTTATAAATGGACTGGTATCAAGTATATAAAGTATACCATAAAAAAAAATTAAAGTAAGTTGACCATCCCATATCTGCACAGTACAAAAATTTGGGTGAATTTAGTACTACTGTAGAATTTTCGTACAACAAAGGCCAATACAACCAAAGCTTGCTACTATGGTCCTTGCAACTTGCAAGCCCTGCTGAGCATCCAACCTCTAGTGGATGGTTTCCTTCTGGGTGTTAGAGTCAAATTTTTTATAATAATAGTTTTATAGTAAACATTTTTCTTTGGTCAGAACCTAGCATTTCCAACAATAAATTTCATGAATAGAGGTTTCTTATGCTATTAAGAAATTTCTTAGTCTTTTAGAGGTTTTTCGAATCTTAATCCTGTGAATTTCAACCTTAGGATTGATGTGAAATATGATGAAACAAAAACAACAACATAAAATATTTCACCTCTTATCAACTCCAATCAATAAAGAAATTCAATTAACCTTCCCAAAATTTAAGTTTCAATTACAATTTAACAGCAGACATAACTTCACTTACAACAATTTAATAGCAGATCTACCATTGCTTCTTCATTGAGTTTGCTACCGAGACCTTTGCAGTTCCAGGAGAGGACCTTCATTACTTACTTTTGGTGTTCGAAGGCATCCCTTTCTGGGCATGCCCCTGCTGGCGGGTGTTTCTCGTGTTTTTCAGCAGCTTTTCCAGGGTTAGCTGGGAACCTTGCATCTTATCGTTATAGGTAGCTTGCTCCCTAGATTCTTTCCTGGATTTCCTTCATTTGGTTTTACAAAGCCTTGGGGTAGTTATTTATATTTACCCCTCCTCCTCTTCTTCTTCTTCCGAATCAGAGCCTTCCTCTAACCTTCCCAGGTTCCCCCCTACTTGTGTCACTGTCGTGCCTTCCTCTTGATCTTGCATTTGATGGACTGTTAGGACTGCTTCAGGCTCCTTGCTATCTCCATTACAGGATTTCTCTTCGGCTTCAATGGGATCATCCCTTGCTTCAATGGTTTCTTTGGTCTTGGAGGTTTCAGGAGACCCTTTAAGATGGATGGCCTTAGATTCTTTGTTCCCCTCACCCAACTTTGGATCCAATTCGGGATGATTTTTGGGTTTAGATCTGTTTACCTTTTTCCATCCTTCCACCTTGTCATGATGGATCTCAGGCTTTTTAGGGAAATTGCGGATGAAGTGACCATATTCGTGGCAACCTTGTCACTTGAAAGGGAGTTATTCATAGTCGAGCCTTTGATAATGGGACCAATTCCCCACAGTTAATTTAATAGCTTCTGGAAGTCCTGCTTCGAGATCCACCTCAACACAGATACAGGTGCAGGAATAGTGGTCCTTTGGGCTAGCCATGTCAATGTATTTTCCAAGTACAGCCCCAATCGCGTGGAGAGATTTGGGATTCCAGCAGTGCATGGGGAGGTTGGGGAGTCTGACCCAGACTAGCATGGATTTGGGGATGTTGGCCTCGGGATCAAAATCCAGGGTCCACCCATTGAGGTAGAGACCTTGCGGTCCCATGAAGTAGGGGCCATTCCTGAAAATTATATCTTTGTCTTCTTTGGTTTCAAAGTCAAAAAGGAAGTATCCCCTTCTGACGGAGTATGATGCAACGTTTTTGGAGATGAGGGGTCTCCAATTTCTTTGGACCCAGCTATCAGTGGATTTTGGTGAAGGCCAGAGCCCCGTGAATTTCTCGATCAGGGCTCGATCTGCCAGGGAGAGAGAAACCCGCATAGTTTCTTCCGGTGGGAGGGTTACTTCCGGTACATATTCTATTCTCTTGACAAACTTCGGGGGATCTCTTATGCCCAATATCCTATTCTGAGGGCCAATTATACGATCAAAGGCATCAGATCTTGGGTCCGGAGGTGCACCTCCCATCCTAGCCATCAGACAGCCACAGACAAACCCTCAACTCATGAGCCTGACAGCCACGAATTCAGCAGTGGAAATTCCTCCTAGTCTGAGACACGCAGCCCTCACTAGGCCCTATGGATCTCACCATCGGCGACCTTCAGCTGCGAACCCTCACGTCAAGCTCTCCGATCCAGCACCACATTTTTTCGTTTCTCCAGCAAGAGCATCCTGATCAATCTTCAATTTTTTCAAAATAAAATAAAATTTATTAGCTTTCATCATTATTATTAATTCCATATACTACTCATCTTAGACTCTTCACCGCTAGTTTTTTTTTTTGAGAGCTTTAGAACATTGGTTTCCCCTAGAGTTTTGTATAAGTTGGTATGGATGCATATGTCTGATTCAAAATGTGTAGACATTGGTTGATGTATTTGTTTGGGCCCATTGGTGAGATCCACACAGTTTGCAACCCAAAAAAATATAAAATGTCTTTTATGCATACCATTTTCCTATGATAAAATAGAAAGAACCAACAGTACCCCCCCTGTACATTCACCATATTTCCAAAATGCACACTTGTTACCCATGTTTTTACAAATAATTGTTTTGCTATTTTTTCATGGATTGTTACCCATGCAATAGAAACATCCAGACTTGTTACACGTTCAATTAACTATTCTGTTATTTTATTATAGATTATTATCCATGCAATTAAGCCCTGGTCAAGTGTCTTTCCAGTAAGTTATGAAATCAAAAGATGTTCTACTCTGACCAAGAAGCAAATATAGCATCATATACTATCAAAACAAAGAAACATCAAATAGAGGATTTGATAGAATCTATCCAGTTCAACTCTTTTAGAGGATCCTAGGCTACAACTGCTAGAGCCAGTCACATCTTCTAAAACTCAATCGAGATAATGAAATTGAAAGGGGCTTCATGATTTAAGATTTTTATTCATTTTATTTCTTGCAATCCCTTACACAAGTGTCTATGGGACATAATCTCATTGTAAAAGTGTAACCAATTGGTCCCAAACACCTTGTCCTAATAATCTACAATTACATTCATGGCAGAATATCTACAGCCTAGGTGCAACCTATCCTACTCTATTTACTGCATTTGTTGGCTATCTCCAACTTCTAGAATCTCATGTTTTGCAGCCTGCGAATCATAAGACGTACCCATGCAATGCTACAGAAGCCTCAAAACCTTTAGATATAGAAGGAAACATCAAACTTAGGCATCCTTAAATTTACTTCAATAGTATGTGTTTCCCACTGCATATTCAAGGTGCCCTATTTCTCTATCACAACTCCTATCTTTCTTTCTCATATACAACTAATGAAATATTATTTATGATGTCTCTCCAATTTCTAATGCCACTTTATTCTTGATGGTATTTGCCTTCTGATTTTCTTTAGAGCTGACCATGCTTTCTTTTAATTTATCCTATTCACTTACCTAAATTATCATATTCACTATTGACAAAGTGCATAGGTTTGTAACACTGGTTCTATATATAAGCCTAATGAGATCTACATTTTAATAGGTGACCTATGGTAACTTTTCCTTTATTTCTTCAAATCAAGAAAAGGGATTTTAGTAGGTTGAAGCTTCTTCCTCTAAACAGATGGATCCTTTTGTCGATAACACTAACTAGTCTAGAAATTTTAAGCAATTATACAGAAACTTATGGTTGGGATATTGGAATTTTTCTGATTGCAGGATAGATGGAAACACAATAATTTTGTGTTCAAATAATATTTTCAAAGTGATTTGTAGGATAGATGGAAACAAAATAGTTTCTTGCTCAAATAATACTTTCAGTATTTAGAGCTATTGGAAGATGTGATAAGGCCAACTCATTATTTTGTTATCATCTTCTCAAATTATATTTTCCTCTAGTGGTCAACAATCTGTATTGTTAAAGACAAGAATGGATGGCAAGACATAGGAACTAGTGGAAAAATATGTTCTAGTTATGTATTAATAAGATTGTTTCGTAGTTTAGTTGACTTTTTAACTTAGATTCTAATGTAATTGAAAACCAAATTCCAATGAAAACCCAAATTTCGATGAAATTCCTGAATATCCAGGGTTTTGTAAATTCAATAACTTATCTTCCATTTGTGTGTATTGGTGACTTTTACTGGTTTAAGAAGTATACAGACGAATTTGATATGGATCC
The DNA here is from genome assembly GCA_001517045.1 of Pseudotsuga menziesii. Lineage (NCBI taxonomy): Eukaryota > Viridiplantae > Streptophyta > Pinopsida > Pinales > Pinaceae > Pseudotsuga > Pseudotsuga menziesii. Next base: position 130,036 of record LPNX010373956.1, read on the forward strand.
AAAATTTGATGTCTCTAATTTCTGAAATCCAGTTTAAGAAGTATATAGACTAATTTCATTTGAATAATAAATTTATGTCTCTAATTTCAGAAAGCCAGTTTAAGAAGTCTCTAGAGGAATTTGATCTGAATAAAAAATTGTGTCTCTAATTTCCGAAATCCAATTGGAACTTGGAAACTATAATTTAAACTGATTCAAAAGTAACTAAAATTTCTCATAAACTAATTAAAAGGAGGCTCCCTTTCTTGGCACGCTAATAGTATATTGTACTTGGTCAAGATAAAAACTGATTTCACTTGGTAAAGATAAAAACTGGCTCTTTGAAGGCTCTTGAACTCTCAAGGTGACAATACTAAAAACCCTATTTGAAGGCTGTAAGCTCTCAAGATGATAGTATTTGCTGTGCTATTGGAAACTAAGATTTCATACTGCAGTGTAGTTCTCTCCACAACTTACTTTGCTTAGCTAAGCAATAATAGGATTTTTACCATCTTGCTGGAGCTAGATTTGGATGCTGAAAATGTTTGTCTCCTTGAAAGAGTCATACTCCTATTTTGTTGGAATCATATGTAAGCAACTAGATTTGTAGATGATCCAACCTCTTATAATTGTCACCTAATCATTGATACTTTTACTCGTTCATGAACTCAACCTATTCATTCGTCATAATAGGTAGGTGGTTTTCCAAAGGGTGGAAAATCATAAATGGATAGGATGAATTTATAAATGGTCCACCAATTTATGATTTCAACCTAGTCATTCATTCATCCTAAAGGAGTCTGCATATTCAGGAATTTCATTAGAATTTGGGGTTTTTATTGGAATTTGGGTCACATCCTTCTTACATGCTTACTAGGCTACCCTGCTAGTTTGCCCGGTAACAACTAGCTATAAGTTCATTGTTACGATAACCTGCAACATCCAATATAGATTATTGACATACTCTAAATGGAAGTAAAAATTTGCACTAAAGCATAACATGTCATATTTTTCTCATGTTTCTTCTTAAAATGCAATATTATTTTTCATTTTTGAATTGTAACTAATTTCACACGACATATTTTTATACTGCATGGTGATTTAGGTCACAACTAACTGATATTCTTGATGGTTTAAAGGAGAAGCTGGATGTTGGAGCACTATTGCAGGTGCCTATATCTACTTTTGTTTTCTTCATGTGCTATACAAATATCTATTTCTGTAAAATTTCCATCTATTTTCCCTAGTCCCTGCGTTGTTGACTATTTTCTGCAATTTTTGTAACAATAAGTTGGTTTTATGTAGTAGCTTACCTAGCACTGATTGAGGAATGAATAACATTGCTATCTATATACAGTTTGTTGTGTTCACCTGTATATGCAAGATATTCTTGCTCTAATCTTTAAAATCAGTTCAGAGCTCTGTAATTAAAAACTTTAGGATGACAAGTACGATTTAGATATACAGTGAATAATGTCAAATTGGCACTCATCTCATTTAAATATACAGTAGCTAGCTGATATCTTGTCTTATGTGTGCTCTTGTAAGTTCCTAACTAGTGTTAACCCCATGGAAGTTATAAAAATAATTGGAATGACTCGCTTTGAGAAACTAGGTTTTGGAAGTTTGATCTTGGACATGATTAGCCCTGCCGAGCCATCCTTGGGATTTGGGTGTTTGGCTATTGGTGTTTGGTATTACCACTTGTACAGCTCTGTACTGGCCCTAGTGAATAGCATTTAACGTTGCATGGGGGCAGTGGGTGTACTGTGTTTGATCAGGTTTGTTGGTGAGAGTGCTGATGGTTGATTTTTGGCCCAAGATGAGGAAAAATGTTAACATTGATGGTAATGCACTCCATGCAATATCAAGTATTATGGATGTGGATTTCGACAAGAATGGATGGCAATACCAAGAGTGAAATTACAAGAATGGATGGCAAGACATAGGAACTAGTGGCAAAATATGTTCTAGTTATGTATTAATAAGATTGTTTCAAAGTTTAGTTGACTTTTTAACTTAGATTCTAATGTAATTGAAAACCAAATTCCAATGAAAATCCAAATTCCAATGAAATTCCTGAATATGCACGGTTTTGTAAATTCAATAACTTATCTTCCATTTGTGTGTATTGGTGATTTTTATTGGTTTAAGAAGTATACAGACGAATTTGATATGGATCCAAAATTTGATGTCTCTAATTTTTGAAATCGAGTTTAAGAAGTATATAGACGAATTTCATCTGAATAATAAATTTATGTCTCTAATTTCAGAAAGCCAGTTTAAGAAGTGTCTAGAGGAATTTGATCTGAATAAAAAATTGTGTCTCTAATTTCTAAAATCCAATTGGAACTTGGTAACTATAATTTAAACTGATTCAAAAGTAACTAAAATTTCTCATAAATTAATTGAAAAGAGGCTCCCTTTCTTGGCACGCTAATAGTATATTGTACTTGGTCAAGATAAAAACTGATTTCACTTGGTCAAGATAAAAACTCACTCTTTGAAGGCTCTTGAACTCTCAAGGTGACAATACTAAAAACCATGATTTGAAGGCTCTGAGCTCTCAAGATGATATTATTTGTTGTGTTGTTGGAAACTAAGATTTCATACTGCATTGTAGTTCTCTCCACAACTTACTTTGCTTAGCTAAGTAATAATAGGCTTTTTACCATCTTGCTGGAGCTAGATTTGGATGCTGAAAACGTTTGTCTCCTTGAAAGACTCATACTCCTATTTTGTTGGAATCATATGTAAGCAACTGGATTTGTAAATGCTCCAACCTCTTAGAATTTTCACCTACTCATTGATACTTTTACTCGTTCATGAATTCAACCTATTCATTCGTCGTCATAGGTAGGTGGTTTTCCAAAGGGTGGAAAATCATAAATGGATAGGATGAATTTGTAAATGGTCCACCAATTTATGATTTCAACCTAGTCATTCATTCGTCCTAAAGGAGTCTGCATATTCAGGAATTTCATTGGAATTTGGGGTTTTTATTGGAATTTGGGTCACATGCATATTGGGGTTTTCCTGTGTTGCATGGGTACCCGTACCCAGGGGTCGGGTACACGTAATGGTACCAAGTAGATGTACCAGGTACTTGGGTATGGCAATGGTACGTACCCAGATGTACCCTCATGTACCATAAACAATGTTTCCATACCAGGTACTTCATAAAAAAAAATTGGGTACGTTTGGTGAAAATGGTACGGCGTACCTTGATTTTGGGTACGGCTATGGTACGACCAATATATAAAACTAAACCAAACTAATACAATATGTTCCCACAGTTGAAGTATAGTTATAGAGATTTATCCTTTTTGAAACAAAATGTAGGAGCTATGATAGGATTGGTGGGAATTTTCAACCCCAAGATTTACATGGAAAGGTTGTAGGAGCTTTTTTACTCAACACGGATAATGCCTCACTGTTGTTTTGATTTGAATTTTTGTTTGAATAATGTATCACTGCTTGAACATAGATTTTAATGGCAATTCTTCACATAACGTGCTCATAAATTATAGCAAGGAAATAACATTAACAATGATTTAAATGACTAATAAACAGACACCCAAAAATATAGTAAGAAGGCGCTTTTTACATGCCTGTAGCAGCCCGTTGACATATCTGGAAATGAACGTTGAGATACCCAAGTAATGTGGCCATACAATGTGATAGCAGTGAGAAAATATTATAATGGATGAGATCATAAATGTGCTGTAGATGACTATTGGGAAAACTTCATCTTTTACTTAAATATTTAGATCTGGAAATGAGAGTCATTTGACTCACAATACAGAGTTATGAAAGTACTATAGTAGCCTTAGAATGTGCTGGGACTGACAATCAATGGATGAAGAAGTAGACTCTGGTATAACAAATCCTGTAGTAGCTTTATTCTTCCCAATGTTCCCAATGGAAGTATGTAAGCACAATATAAGAGTGAAGATTTTACCACATTGATATTTCAATTTATGGCAGCCTTAAAATTATTGGTTACACTCTTCCCATGAATCATTTCATCTACATCAGCAAAATCTTGAACTTCTTCTCCACATGAATACCCATGACTATATACTATCATTGGGCATTAACAATATTGACGTGGGTGCTGTATATACAAATTGACTTAATGCTTCTGGTGATTAATAGTACATTTTCTATTGTGAAAATGACTATGTTCCTTCAGATTTTTAGAGATGGAATTTTACAATAAATCAGAAGTTTTGCCATAGCGCATATTAAATTACTTTGAATAACAAAATATGATAGCTATTTTAAGTTTTTTAAAGATTCTTTTAGAAATGAAGTAGCTACAAATTATTCAACATAGAGAGGACTCACGTAGCATTATTTTAGTGCAATTGTTTTACCTCCTAATCATACTACAAAATTATTGTAGACTAGTCATATAGTTGTTGATGACTTGGCTTGATCTCATTATATCGATCCATTACAAATGTGATGAAGACCCCCACTTCCCAACATGGGTGTACCTGACGTTTATGTTTGATGTTCTTCTGGCCTTTTTGGGTTGCAGGAAGTAGATTTAGCGACTATTTCAGCTTTTCCTTCCAGCAAAAGCTATATTTTAGCATCGCTGCATTTATGATCGAATGCTAGTGATTCTTAGGTGACCGTGGAGGGCCTTGGCAGCAATCTATTTCATTTGTTAGTTTGAACTGTTAGTTGTGTGGAGAGTGAGAATATACTCGCCTTTAAACCCATAGGATATGTCTGCTTAGTCGCCAGGAGGCTATAGCTGCTTAGTCGATATCTTTTTTCGTGTGAAATCAAGCTTTAATATTTTAGAGGCAAAGGAAGATTAGCTTCACATAGAGCAAGAAAGAAATTGGTTGGGGACATAAGAGAGTGGCTTGCCAATAAATGAGAGAATCTCCTGTTTTCCAAGATTGAGTATTATGACCGTTTCAAAACTTATCCTTCTGGCAGAAGTTAGATTGAGTAACCAAAACTTGTTTCACTAGTTTCTTCTATGAAGATGTCGATCAAATATAAGCCTCCACAAGATACCAGGCTTTTCTCTTGTCTATGCACAGACATATAGGGAGTCCTTTTGATATGTCCTAGGTGTGAGAAAGATGATGGGCCTAAGAAGAGATCCATTTAGAAATTATCTCACACATGGCATGCAAATTCTGCATCCTGTAAACTGTTTTTACAGGAAACTAAAACTGTCTAAAATAAAGGCTACTTAAAACAACAATCTATAAATTACACTAGAATCTATGAATACATACGCTTAGAGAATATCACAATAACTCAATTAGGCCACTATCAACACCTACTACTGCTTTTATTATTTCTGAACTTTAAAAAATCTGCTACAGGAAAATACCCCTAAACTGCGAGCTGCTAGACTCAAGACATAGTGAACGAATCCATACCTCTTCCCTTTCTCGTATAGATCTAAGAAGGGCATACCAGGGTTTACAAAATAGGTTTGCATGTGACCCAAACTTAGAAATAGAATTTTCTGAAAACTAAACCAAAACTGAATCTTTTACTGGCAGGCACATGCATACATGCCTCTAAGATTAACTGGTGATGGCACATGCCTTAAGCAAGCCTAGTTGGCAGGAACATGCATGTGCCCTCTATAGCTTTATAGATGGAGAGGGCACATGCATTACTAGATGATGTTCTCTTCGGTGAATCCTGTTTGGTCAGGAATAACGATTTTTATGAGGATGTACTTCAATTGCAATGCCAATGTTTTGTATTTTGTATGACATACTCAACAAAATGATTGGGCACTAGCTAGGGGTCAACTCGGGATCCCATGTTTCAAGACGAGCCTAACAAGCCCTTTATTGATATATTTCCCAAATAATTTGGTTGATGCATTGGTGGTTGATATTGTCAATGATAAAGCTAGTTTGCTTGGGATTTGAGGTATTTGAGGAGGATGTGCTTTAGTTGCAATGCTATGTTTTATATTTTGTATGACACATTCAAAAAAATGATTGGGTGTTGGTTGGTGATCAACTTGAGAACTGTAGGTTTCGAGATGAGCCCAATGAGCACTTTATCATATGTCTCTAATGATTGCCTCTGTACAACTTCCTTGTACACTTGAAGCATGCCAGGCCCAACAAATACCCATGTGTCCTTATAAAATTTGCATGGATAACTATCTAGGCTACGCACTAGTGCAAAATGACAGATTAGTGACTAAGAGACCAAAACTTTTGGTCACCACAAATTTTTTCAAGGGATAAATGACAAAAATTGATAAATTTAAGCGGGCTAACTAAAAAAGACCAAGATAAATGACCAATTTTGGTCACATGATAAAACTAAACTAAAAAAGACCAAGATAAATGACCAAATTTGGTCACAAGGTATCTAGAAAAAAATGACCACATAACAATTGGTCATTTATTTGGTCATTTTTAGTTGTGGATTAGTTCGGCAATGAAAAATTACAATTTTGACAATGTTGTATATTTTTCTAAATTCTAAGATTACAAATGGATTCATAGACCCCCTAGAACTTAGTAAATTGCAAAGCCTCGCGTGTTACAACTCCACTACTAACACCAAATTAATTATGACAATGTCCTAGCTGTAAGCTATTACTTATATATTTGAAAATAACTATACAAATATACCTCTATACATTTGTTTTTAAATATTTTATTTATAAATAATATTAATTATTAAACTAGTTACATTATAAATTAAAAAAATGTTACTAAGTATTTTTCATTATGTACTAATAATACATATAAAATTTTAAAAAAATATACCAAGTAATTTTTTATTATATACTATTAATACATATAAAAAAATTAAGTTAAATAAATACAAATATAATACAATTCAAGTTAAACAAATACAAATTTCATTATATCATGTTAGTAGTGTAGTTTCACAATTTGGGTTTTGGCGCCAACTTGAAGTGGTGGGTGCCAATGTAGAAAAATATTACATTTCACTCAAGCTCAAGCCCAAGGTGACCCTGTTCAAGGCTTTTCAATCTATGGCCATTTTTCCCTGTGTTCTTCCCTCAGCATGACATTTTGGTGATTACCAGGATGCCACTGCAATGCAATGAAATATTCATTTCATCTCAAATCTTCAGGAAAGAGCCCAATTCAAGGGTTTCTGCAATGCAAATCATGGTATGTTTGATGGGTTCTTTCCCTTTTGTTCAGCTGAAAGCCGGCATTCAGAGATTTGGAGCAGTCTGCCATTTTGATTTGGAGCAGTCCGTCGTAGATTTGGGTATTTGTTAGTGCTACATCTCTCTCATATATATATATATGCAAACAACACATAATAATTGCCAGATGGGAACACAAGCCATGAAGATCCATTGTTAGATCGGAACCCAAGTGATTTCAGGGGCGAAGATCGGCCATGGCAGGAGCCAACGATGCCAATGGGCAGCTCTTTCAATTTCTCAATCAGCTCCTCAACAAGGTAATATACACAATGTTTATGTTCATGTTTATGGCTGTGAGATTGTTAATTTGACAAATTCATTTCATCTCAAATCTTCAGGAAGGAGTCCAATTCAAGGGTTTCTGCAATGGAAATCATGGTATCTTTGATGGGTTCTTTCCCTTTTGTTCAGCTGAAAGCCGGCATTCAGAGATTTGGAGCAATCCGCCATTTTGATTTGGAGCAGTCCGTCGTAGATTTGGGTATTTGTTAGTCCTATATCTCTCTCGTATATATATATATATATATGCAAACAACAGATAATAATTGCCATATGGGAACACAAGCCACGAAGATCCATTGTTAGATCGGAACCCAAGTGATTTCTGGGGCGAAGATCGGCCATGGCAGGAGCCAACGATGCCAATGGGCATCTCTTTCAATTTCTCAATCAGCTCCTCAACCAGGTAATATACACAATGTTTATGTTCATTTTCATGTCTGTGAGATTGTTAATTTGACAAATTCAAGGGTTTCTGCAATGGAAATCATGGAATGTTTGATGGGGTTCTTTCCCTTTTGTTCAGCTGAAAGCCGACATTCAGAGATTTGGAACAGTCCGCCGTAGATTTGGGTATTTGTTAGTCCTATATCTCTCTCTCGTATATATATGCAAACAACACATAATAATTGCCAGATGGGAACACAAGCCACGAAGATCCATTGTTAGATCGGAACCCAAGTGATTTCAGGGGTGAAGATCGGCCATGGCAGGAGCCAACGATGCCAATGGGCAGCTCTTTCAATTTCTCAATCAGCTCCTCAATCAGCTCCTCAACTAGGTAATATAGGCAATGTTTATGTTCATGTTCATGGCTATGATATTGTTAATTTGACAAATTTATGCTTCTTTCTGCGCTAGTTTACTATACAATATAGGAAGGTAGATGCCACAGGGTTTTGGAAGGATAAGATGATACCAACTAACCGTGTCTGCAGATAAAAGCACACGGTTTTTTATCCAGGATCTGTTACATGTTTAGAAATAAGTGAATTCATGGGCTTTGTATTTCTTAGGGTTGTTTTGTGTGACCTCATTCTCAAGTGCAAGTTCAACTTATATATCCTTGTGAAGTTGATGTCAAAGCTTATTAATTTATTATTAATCGATTTTTATCTAAAATGGAGGGATAAGAGTATAATTCAAAAAAAAAATTGAACATAAAAATATAATATTATAATCCTTTGTAATTATTATAAATACTATATAGATAATAATTATGAATAAGAGGAAATGAGACGGGCTATGGAGAAAAGTCTTTAGGGGTTAAACAACCAGGTGGACAATTTTGCTTGAGTTCAAGCCTGGTTCGATAAACATTTCAAAGTGGTTAGAGCCAAGAGATCTAGTCCTATGTGAAAAATTTAATGGAGGGCATCTGGCTAAGTGTCTCAATGGAAAATAATGAGCACATTGGTCAATGTAACAAACCTCTGTGCTTAGTTGAGAAAGGACGTGTGGAGGCTTCTCTACCTGTCGAACCTGCTAAAGGAGAAGTGACTGTGTTGACTCCAACCGACCCTACGGTTTATGCTAGGAAGAAAGAGCAACTACCGATGAAGGTCCTAGTAGTTGAAATCTCGAGCTCTAAATACAATGCATGTTCGATCATTGAAGAGCACGTGGACTCCTCCCATGGTGCACACTCTAGTTAGAAGAGGTCCCTCTTCTTCAGATAATTACTGTGTTCTCAAGTTTTTTTGGTTCTCAGTGCTAGATATGCTGTTGGTTTATACTACTCTCAAGGGATATGCCTGATAAACCCTTCATGGTTGAATAAAAGTATCCACTATTTATTATACATCAATGTCCATGGACGGTCACATATGCATAATAACTATATTTTGCTAATGTATCTGGGCCACTCACAGGGCTGGCTGTATGTTGCATGCAGAATTTATATCCGGCCCCAGAATCACATACCCTATCATAAAAGCTAAACACAAACCCAAAATATCCTAAAGCACCCTACAAAATCCAAGATTATTGTTTGATTTCACAATGCATGAGTAATTACTTCAAATTAAGTATGATGAGCAACTAATTATCTTATTTCAAATTTGATGTATGTGAAATTTCAGACATTAAATTAGTTATGATTATACATATGCCTCTAAAATCATATCTGCACATCCTAATAAATTTAAATTATCCGTGTTCCTATACAGTAATAATTCAATTAAGGAGTCTTATATTGTCTAGTTTTACGATATTGAAGTAGATACATTTTGACAACAAAATCGATAGTCAGATGCATTGAAGGTTCTGCTCCATGGAAGGTCCCCCTGCAATACCAGTTCCATTCTATCCAACATTTACTGCTGATCCAAGGCTCTTTGTGGTTATGTGATATCATCTCCTCCCCACACCTCTTTATGGTGTTTGGGTCAGTGATTTGTCGAAACACATGGGAGGCTTGGAAGTTTGTCTACCCTCTAGTTAGGTAAAACTTCTCTTGAGTGCAAGATGAGACATAGCTTCACACCCTATGTGGAGTTGGCTACATCAAGGTTAGTGTCTATCCAAGTGTTCAGGTTTCAGGCACTCTGATTGAGCAAGAAAGGGATGATCTTTTGGAGAGATCTTTTGAATTTTGAGACCAGGGACTGGATGGATTGGAGATTGCTAGCTCATCAAAAGTTCTTGTCCTCTAACAAGCTGGCTATCAAACCTATTATGGGGCTAAATCCCCCCACAAAGGAGTATAAGCTGAATACAGATATGCAGGCCCCTTTATGGCAGGATTGGGGTTGGAGATTTGAGAAGCAAATCCAATTGTATGATAGGAAAAATATTTACTCTCTTCTGCATCAGAAGCACCTTTATCTCCTATGTTGAATGCTAGATGGACTTGTTCTGATCCAGAGTATCGGTGGATATGTCAATTGCATAGTGTTTAGTCACTCTGCCTTAGTGACAAGCTCTGGGTTTTTGTTTGACTGGATGTTTACTAGGGGCTTCCATCCAAAGCCCACCTTGCTAAAGTAGGTTTATGGATGGTATTTTCCTCTATTGCAGTCACCCAGAGATCTTGGAACATGTTCTATCGAGTGCAAGTTTGCTAGAACTTGCTAGAAATATGTTCAGGATAAGCACTCAGTTCTGTTTCAGGGTAAGCTTCATTGGCTAGCAACACTACTTGGAGTCTTTCATTCCATAGTACTTTATCCCTTCATATGCATTTGGGATTTTCTTTGTATCACTGCTTTATTTATCATTTGGAAGCTACGGTGCAAATATGTGTTTTCTGATGAGGTCAGTTCAATCCAATTTATTTATTACTCTTGGCAAGAAGAGGCACATATGCAATTCTGCCATAAACTATCTTTTGATTAAGGATGCCAAAGAGTTCAATGCACCAGATCATTCCGATTTTATTTTGGAGCTTTCTCTTAAACATTCTCTTGTTAATACAAGACATATCTTCCAAAAAAACGTCTGAACATAAAATATGAATTCTAGGTAAGAAATCTGAGCTTACAGTTAAGCCTTCACATGTCTTATTGTTGTTAAAGCATACCGTTTCATTCAGATTTTCTGCCACACCCTTGTCATCATCATGGAGCAACCTTCTAAACATTTAAAAGATAATATCAGTTAGAAAAATGCATAATCAAATAATATCAAATATGATGACAATCATTGCCAACCTATGTAACATAAGCTCTAGTTCTCCATCGGAAATGCTTGAACCCCCGACAGCACGATCAACTAGTAAAGAAAACTGTGTCTCATTGTCTTTCAGGTAGATGCCTAGATTCAACTGCACTTTCAGCAATTGGCTTGATCAGCAACAATAGAATCAGAAATAAAGGTTAAGAATTATTCTAACCAGATGCTTAATATATGTGCAACTTGTACATTTTATTCCTTGGAGGGAGAAAACCTCAATAACATCTTATAAAAAAAATTATTATGGAAATCTTATGAACTGCCATGTAATCTCCTAACTTTTGTCATATTGGAAACTGATATATTGTAGATAGTATTGTAAAGTGTATCACAGCTTGTCACAAAATCTCTGTAATCATTCTTAACATGACACAATTTACTTGAGTAGTGAGGGCCATTCAAGTATACTCTCTCTAGGGACTTCTGTCAAGTTGCATATTATTCACTCTGTAGGAAGATCAATGTCAGAACATAACACTGAATTTTCCCTGAACTAAATCTAGAAATACTTGATCAGATTTATTATTTATACACTTTCACATTTGAATCTTTACTCCCTTCAAAAGTATGTAATCATCAATTACTACATTTTACAAAGTATTAATTCCATTGTTAGTGGCTAATTTTCCTCTTGCAGATTGACTTAACAGGAAATGACCGAGACTACAACCAAATGACTAGGGGGTCCAAGGTATCTAGAAATCTCACTTCTCCTCTAAAACTAGAAAACTCGAGTAGTATTCCTCAATAACAGTTTAGCAGGTAAAAATAGGTTCCATCACTACAGTCTTACAAATATTTGCTACATGATTTGCCACAACACAGAAACTGTTAAGAATGTTTTGCAGAGCTGCAAGGTTGCCAGAACCTTCTGGACAAATGTATACGGGAATAAAATTGATCAAATGAAACTCAAGCAGGGTTTTGGTTTTGATACCTGCACTCCTCTTTTTTTGTGTGTTTGCATGCTTGTATTTAAAGAATCCTTATGGAGGTTGATAATGTTATGAAACTAAATCTTTTAATTAATGAATTGTTGTGTAGGAGTTGTAAACCTAAAATAGACTCTAGTTAAACTTGTGCCTACTTTGGACTTCCACCAACTTTAGAAAATCTAGAAATTAAATGAAATAGACTATTCAACTTCCTCCACTAAGTTATGGAATAGCATTGTTCTTGCATGTATATATGTAATTCTTGTGCAAACAACGTAAACCTCATGCTATATTAATAGCTCCTGTCTATAAATGACAACATAGCTCGAGTTTTAGTAACAACTCTGTAAGTGAATGCACTGCATCAATTACTCATTAACCAGGTCCATGAAGGGTCAATGGAGTGTCTTTGTTGTTTAATGTAGCCAAGGTGGGAAGCAAGAAGGTGTTGAGCATGGTTATCATTGATGTCAAAGATGAAACCATTAATGACAAAGGAGTAACAAGGACTTGATGACATGGCTTGTATGATGACATGGTATTGATGATGTTTTCATATTAGTTAATATGATCATCGGGTCTTAGAACCCATACATATGGTGGTTTGTAAGCCCATGATTGTTGGAGCCCTTTGATATGATGGACTCCTTGGTCATGATGCCCTTACCACTTGAAGGAAGTACTTAATGCTGATAATTTTGAAGGAGCATGAAAAAGTATGAATGTGGAGTTATGCCTAAGTTCGATGGAGTATTAAAGGCTGAGGTAGTTGTAATACACAGAAGTCCATGAAAGCCCTCATCATGCTTGAAAGCCAAGCCAGATCTTGTGTAGGTGTCCATAGCTTTGTGGTTGTGTAGGAAATCCGTTTAAAGAGATGGAGGCATGATTTCATAGTAGAGCAGAAAAGGCCACGACCTAGATGAGACTGGTGGTAGGCTGAGACCAGATGCTAATCAACGTTGTCATCTATGTTGGTTTCATCTCTATCCTTTTTGGCGGCAGTGTCCACAATTTCTGAACCATGTTGTTTTGGGTGTATCCTGCAGGAGGTTGGACTCCCTTTCGAGTCCTTAACATATGTGATATTTCTCCACACCTTGTCCATATATTTTTCTAGATAGATCGTGGTGTTTTTCAGCATGGCTTCCATATCTTTTCCCAGTTGAAGTTCCTCATGGATTAGTCAAACGTCTGTTTTCATCGTTTCAGGCCTTTCATTATTCGTGAGCATGGTTAAGAAGGCCAATTGTATTCTTTAGTTCCCACCACTTCTTTACAGTGATCCTTGGGAAATGTTTCTCTTGCTTTGTCATTGATGCTATCTATCTTTGGAAACTAACATCTTGATCCTTATGATTCAGGTATGAACAGGAAGATATGAAGAAATATGTCCTCCATCTATTAGTACTTTCACATGTGTTTTCAGTACCATCCTTAAAACTGGTGTGCACACAAAATTTGGAGCATGGATTGCTCACAATAGATAATGTTATTGATGTATTACAACTGGCAAGATTATGTGATGCACTGCGCTTGAATCTGTTATGCATGCGCCTTGTTGTGAAGAGCTTCGAAACTGTTGCCAAGTCAGAGGGATGGAAAGTGATGAGACAGTCCAATCCTAAGCTGGAGCAAGAGCTTCTGGAATCTGTCGTTGAGGTTGATTCTGTGAGTAGCTAAACCCAAAATTTATTACATAAAGCATAGAGGTCTTGCATCGTGCTCAATATCTACGAAGATGTCTATAAACTGGTGCCCTACATAGAGAGTCCTTAAAGGATTTTGCTATACCTCTTTAATATTTTGTTCCATAGAGTATGTATGCCTTTTGGAACTTCCATGAATCTTTTCTATTAGGTTGAATGAATTGTGGAAAGCTACATATCTTACTAATGCTGTTTTGGATGAATGTAGGTTTTTGCAATTGTACTACTAAACCTTCCTGGAATACTATTCTTTTCGACATATACATTACTTGTCTTATTTTGGGAAGAAATATACCATCAGGCAAGTTAGCCTTTGTTTTAACTGCCAGCATCTCATTTCGTGTATAAATTTCATCCTTGCATGATTGGCTAAAGCCTAAAAGTGATGAATTTTTTGGCTGATTGTGATGTTTATTCACAGGCACGAAGCTTACCCACTGAAAAGCTTCAGCTAGCCTATTTTATTATAAATGCCAAATGGTGTAGTTTATTTTATTCAGGTAACTTCTACGCTGTTCTTTTTCATAGTAGAAGACTAGTAAGCTAGCATTGAATTTGAATTTATCAGAAATCATTTGCTTTACATCTTATGGGTTTTCTGTTTAAATAGTTCTAGTTGAACAAATCAATGCCTTATCTTTTCAGATTTGCATTTGGATATACCTATGGATTGATGACTGCAATGTTGCGGAGGCAATTTCAAAACTGTTTGTTGCAGGTTTTGCTTTCTATCCAGTATCTGAGTAATTTTTTAATATGCATCGGGTGTTTTATGGAAGACTTTTTTAGTTCCTCTTTAGGGGGGGATTTTATATCAGTTTTCAATCAATTGTAATGCTTTTGATATTGATATGAGATTCAGGTTGTAGCTTTCTTGTTAAAAATGCTGCAGGGTGGAATTTTGTATTGTGTTGTGATTTCAGAGGGAGTACTTTCACTAAGCATATTCACTGTATGTAATCCATGATTTTGTAGTTATATCATTTTTTGCAGCATTGGTTTTCCTGCTATATGGAGGAAGGTAATTTACTTTGTCTTTACAACTGTAGTGAATGTTTGGATGCATTATTTCATATTGAAATAGCATAGTATTGGTTATTCTGTTCCATTTAATAGCCTTTTTTGTACAGGCTGTTTTTAATGCTGAGGCGGTTTCCAATTGATTCTAAAGGGCGCAGAAAGAAGCTACATGAGGTTTGTTTTTCGTGTTTCATGACATGGTCTGATATCTTGGAAGGAATTTATTTGCTGCACGAAGTTGGCTTTTTCACTTTTTAAATCCTGTATTTCAATTTCTTAGTTGGGAAGGGGTTAAGATACAGTAAAGTATTTGCCAGCCTAAACAATTGAACAGGACATGTCTTCCACGATGTCTTGTCCACTGCTCAGAATAATATGCTATTACAAATGCAGGCAAACATTTTTTCATATGGATTGAGAAATTTCCTATTAACATGTTGAAAACATGCTGTTGAATGAAAAATGTATGAGTTACTGATCTTGACATTATTCACGACTTGAAAATCTGTTTGTAGACTATACATAGTATTCTTCTTAAATGGAATGGTACCAGTTTCAATCTAATATTTATTATTAATATTTTGTAGGTTGGCTGTGTAACAGCTATATGCTTCACGTGCTTTTTGATAAGGTGCTTTGTGGTAAGGACACTATATACTATCTAAATTCCAATATTCTGGTGGTTTGAATTTAATTTGCCAATCAATCACCTGTTAAGCACACTTTGCTTACTTAGATTTTATTTCTAACTCCTGTCAATCTATTTTCAGGTTGCACTTTCTACTTTTGATACAGATGCCAATCTTGATGTGATGTAATATCCAATTCTAAATCTCATTTACTATATGGTAATAGATTTTGTTTCATGCTCTGGGAAATTCGACTTATAACGTTTATTTAGTATTATGGACAACTGTGAGTCCATAATTTCAATTACTTTTTATTGTGTTAAACTAAGTAATCCGTGCCTACAATTATTATTTAACTCAGTGTACTGTATCTGGCCTTTTTCAGCTGGTCGAAATTCTTCACTCAGCACTGGTCCTTTTCATCCTCCGTAACTTGCCCCCGAAAAGGATGTCAGGTCAGTAACATCCAATTCGATGAGCATTGTCAACTATTGAAGCAGCACAAACTCACTGGAGAGAATGGTTTGGGATCAAAGTATCTACCATCTTTATTGTATTTTTTTATATGCCCATTATCGGGAATGAATGAGATGATTCTGAATCACATTGAGGTATGAGATTGGTGGTGCAAGATATGGACTATATGTCTGAGATCTGTGTGGCTATCTACCTATTTTATGGTAGTTCATTTCTTGCAACTTTTGTAATAATTTTAGGCATTTATTTTTTTGGGGAGTGTATAAACCGAAAGTTATCCTCTTGAAATCTCGTATAGTGTATTATACACTGCTGTCTTCAGGTCGACGTAGCAGCTCTTTAACATTTTTTTGACAAACTGTTCAAATATTGACAAAGATTTCCAGCATAGACATCGTTAGCTCAAAGAACAGGAAGAGAGATTAAAGTATTCAAGGAAGAGAAGCTAGTGAAATTTTGGTAGTCAAAGATGAAAGCAAAAGAACATAGTTTCTTTGACTTGAGCAGCTGACCTTTTTGTTCTGAATCTGTGCAGTATGTATCCCTCTAACAAACAAGTTGCTGGAAGATTTACTGGTTGGATTTCTTGTATTTTGATGCTATTTCACTGTATTTTATCCATTTTTTAGTTTTTTTGGGTAGATCAAGTTCTGTAAATTCATAAGTAACACATGGATAAGGTTTGCAGGCTAGCTATTTTTCCATGTATCCTTGAAATGATTTTTAGCAGCCTGAGATCAGGTTTATGGTACCAGAAACTTCCCTGTACCTAATTGTTTTTGGGAGGACAAGGGAACTAATGATCAGATTCTAGCTGTCCTTTGGAAACTGCAAAGAAACTTGGTAGAAGTTTCCATAGTTTTGGCTTGTTTCCACCCCTTTCTGATCAATTTTTGTGTTCATCCTTATTAAAGCTAACAAAACCTCACCTAGATTAACTGACCACTCGAATAAAAATACCCCAATCCGCAGTCAATATAAAAAACCAAAATTCTGTATGACGAAAAGTATATGGGCCAAAAATAAAAGTGGATTGAAATAGATAATTAGAAAGACTTAAACTTATAGCTCTGATTAATAATTTGGGTTTCCATTTTTACATTAACAGAGAAAGCAAGAGAGGCTTTGGAAGATAGAGGAGAAGAAGATATACCTACAACTATACGATGCCATGGAAGCACTTGTTCACATATGCAGAGATGGTTGTCGAACAATAGGGCCTCATGACAAGGATTTAGATGAAAACCAAGGGCCTTGAAATTTCCTAGCTTGCAAAGGGCTCGAATCCTTAGTCCGACATTTTGCTGCCTGTAAAACTAGAGTCCCTGGTGGATGTGTACACTGCAAAAGAATGTGGCAACTGCTTGAACTACATTCAAGAATGTGTTCTGAACCAGACATCTACAAGGTTCCTCTTTGCAGGTATAATCAAACATACAGTCCATGCAATCCAGTATTAACCTTTATTGTTTAGATAGTCAATCCATGCTCTTTCAATATAAAACAGTTTTGTTATCTTCCAAAAATTGTAGCCTATTTCGGAATGGAATGGGAGGAGTCCCTTTTTAGTTGCCTCATATATTGTATGTGACGTTTGCAGATTATGAATACTATATAATTATGGTGCAATTAATTCAACTTGCCGTGTTTATATAATTATGGTGCAATTAATTTAAATAAGCCAAACAACTGAATAATTTCCTCTACTGTTAAGGGTGGTGAAACAGGTACGGTTTGCAGTTCTCCATGTCCTTTAACTATAGTGTCGTGGGATGATTGAGATTCTGAAGCTTACCATCTACATTCCCCCTTCTAAATACACATGGATATCAAAGCCACAGGAAGGGCGGCCATTATGACTGTCTATTACAAAAGGATCTGCTGCTTATTTTATATCTGATAAAATTCGACCTCTTGTCAAATTGTCAAGGGCTCTATCTTCATTGCTTGGACATGAAATGCGGGACACAATGAGGATGCAGTCTTGCATCATATTCTTTGGACACAATAGAAATAAGCAGAATGAGAATAGACAGGAAATAATCCATGCAATGCTTATGAATGTTCAAGGATTGACACGAGAAAATGTTGCAAGCCATCTGCAGGTATAGTTGAGTTTCTACCATATTTTTACATACCTAAAACTGAATCACCTTTCGTGCTTAGATTTTGGATGCTAATTTCTAGATATGTTGTATTATTTGTATTTTTATGATTCTATTGTTTCTGCAAGTCTAATTGATTTGTAATCTAAATATGTGTATAGCTTTGATTAAACAGAGTAGTCATACTTTTTGACTTACATATTTGTCTGAATTGATTAAAATTAAAGCCTTTTTTGATGGTGTGCTTTTTCTTTTTTGAATAATCTGTAGAAGTATAGACTGTACTTGAAAAGGCCCAGCGGTGTGGCGAGTCAACAGGGTAGCATGGGCAATACATTTGGAGGAGGCAGGGAATCTTCGTTTGGTTCTCTTTGCCAAGTAGATGGAATTGGTGATTTGCAAGTTCTTGCTCAATCTAGTCACCTGTCTACTTGTGCTCTTGAATCATTGCAAGAAGGAGTTATGGGTAGATTAAATGGTTCAGTAGGCTTGGGTTTACCAGGTCTAAATTCCTCTAGAATGCTCCAATTTGCCTCTCTTCCAGGCCTAGGCTGTAATAACAGAATTGGAAGAGCACAAGGAATTGAACCTGTTAACAATCCAATGAATGCATTTCCTTGTTTATCAACTGGACTTGAACTAGATCGGTTACAACAAAAACAACAAATTGCTAGACTTGGAGATATAGGTGCTCCTGTGGATGATCCTGCAGGATTTCGCACGATGCAGCGGCAGTTGACAGCTACAAATAGTTCCCCTGTTGGCCTGGGTGGAGGTAGCAGTGGAAACATCTTAGTGCATTCAACAAATAATGCTTTGGTGTTGCAATTGATGCAACAGCAGCAGCAGAAGCATGGAAGGGGTTTGAACACCTTAACCACTAAAAGAACTATTAGTCAAAGATCGGGGGCAAGTGATATTAACATGGTAATGTCGTCTCAACTACCTAATACGAATGGAAATAGTGGAAACTGGGGCAATGGTGCCACAGTGTCAGTTTTACCAACAAATGCACGTTCAGTGGGTGGCCCTCTAAGTAGTACAGGTTCTGGTGTGCAGAATGTAAGGGAAATCCTTTTAAGTGCCTCAAATGTTGATTGTATGTCAATGGACATTTCTGTTCCTCCAGTTAATTATCTTGTAGGGCCTATCTCTCATAATCTTATCCCAAGAAATGATCTCTCTCTGTCCTCTATTAGTGCAATGAACAATAGCACTGGGAAAATAAGTGAAGTTGTGCCATCCGACAATAGAAGACCTAATCTTCCAATTCTTGGTAATATGAATACTGGTCTTAGACAGGGTATGAATTAGATTATAAAGAAAGACTGGCAAAGTCATAATCAATATTTTGGAACCATTTCAAATCCTCTATTAAATACTCAGTTGAGCCGGGCATCTCTTCTTAATCAAAAAATGGTGGGAACATATACTGCTCAATCTCAGGGGAAGAACACTGGATTTTGTGATCAAAAGATGAATTTGGATTTCAAACCACCAGTGAACTCAGTTGTTCCAAGGTTTGGTGGACGGTATGAAAGTGAGCAATCCACTGCAGACAGTCAAATGAAGTTGAGGGAAGATTATCCAATAGATCATGTAAAGATGGAGAATGGCTTTCTCTCTGAAAATTGCAATTCTGGAGATGAAATTATGAACATTATCTTTAGACAAGTAAGTGTGTTTTTACGAATCCCTCCAAAGATACAATATAACATATTAAGCTAGGTCTCTTAATTGTGCTTTTTCTTTATGGTTATTGATGAGCATATACTAATACATTTTGAAAAAATAGGTTTCAACTTACATGGCTTGCAGTCATAGTAGTCTGTTATGCTTTTTTTGGGCACTGATTGAGCCTGTGTTTGTTCTCTTTGGCAAATTTGACTTGTATTTTTTTCCTTAATCTAGTTTTCTTATGTGGATTATTTCCTAGATCTCTGTTTCTGTGAAGCGGCTTGTATTGATACAATCTATGTTTGTTATATATGTTTAACATGCCAGTATTTTATTGTGTATTAAGAAAGTCACTTCATTCAATTACTGTGAAGCACAGACAGCTGTCCTTATTTGTTCTTTGCCTGCCATTCCCCGTTGCATGCTTTCTCTCTTTCCTTTCTCATGTCATAATGTTGCATGTGGCAAGGTGGGTTTGTACTAGTTGTTAGGGGGTTGGTACTCACCAGTTTTGCTCAAATGGGTTGGAATCTTTGGCAAATCCTAAGTCACCAACTTGGTAACCAAATTCAAGTTCTGTATGGAAAAAAATTTAAAATGTCATGGTAACAAAATCAATCAGATGCCGAACACATTCTTTTGAGGAGAAGAATATAAAGATAATAATATAATTGCGGGATTGAACCATAATTACTTGTTTCGTTCTTTTCTTGTCCAAGAATGTTTCTTTTCTTGTCCAAGAATATCCGAAACCTGACACTCTGTCAAGAATATTGCATTTTCATTTATGGACAATTCATGTATAATTCAAGCTCTTCATGACAGCCTCCGAATGTCATTCAAGTTCAAGCTTGGCTGTACATAACATTATTTTGAATCTGAACTTCTATTATCTATTGCAATGTGAGCCTGACTGTAGTTTTGTTTGGAAGTAGTTTGGTAAGAATTCTTCCCTGTGATGCCCCTGCTGCAGTTTACTGACTTGAAAAATGCATTTCAAAATCTCTTATGTTCCACCAATTTATTACATTAATCACTAATTCAACAGAGTTAAGACTTGTTTGAAAATTAGGAAGAATCAAAACCATGTAGAGCGCAGGTTTTTATTGTCAACTACTGTTCTAAATGCTAGAAGATGTATGGTTACTGTTTATGCTTCTGATTTTGCTTGTTTTTTTTTTTAATTTTTTGGATATTCCAGGCAGGAAAGTCGAGCTGACTAATGAAATGAACTTCATATTTGAGTCTTCAAATAAACGTGCACCTTGCTACAGAATTCTGAATGAAGTTGGGTGTCAGATTTCTACTGATGGCTTCAATGAGGTGATCTATGTTCTTATTAATATTTGATGAGTTCCTATGTTCTTGTTTCTCCTATTTTATTTCCAAATAGTTTGTAATGGAACTAACAGTGACTATGATATTGTGATGGGACTAGGATTGAGCCCACTATGAGTGACACAGTTGGGTTTGCATTGACATGTTAGTCTTCCTTTGTAGTGGAATAGCGTTTTCTTGTTCATGAAGTTCTCTTCCTTTATGTGGAGGAAAGAGAAAAGGATTTAAACTTCAAGGAAATCATTTTTTTAAGTAGAGTCTTGATTGAAATTGATCCTTGTGTTGCGGTATAATTTTTATTTATATTCTGCTAAGAAAATTTCCCTACAACAAAAAAATGTAACTAGAGAAACAATGCTAGCAATAAAATAAATTGATCTAGTAGAACTACTAAAGAAACCAACCAAAATGTTTCCAGCAAAAAATTGACCCAAATGAGACATTCATTACTGAATTTTCAAGACCATTTTGACATGCTTAAGGAACCCTACAGGAGACCACCAAAAAACAAGTTTGCACCTATAGATACAATTCTGAGATTAGATTTTAGGAGAGCCACATATTCCCTACAAGAAGCTACATTTTGACTCCCATCCCAGGCTACTAAGGGTAATCTCACAGCCACAATGGGGCTGCCTTACTTCTAGATCATTAGAACTTGTTGGATAGAAGTTTACCTCCTCAAGATTTCAGAAGGTCAATTACTACAATGGATTCTGCTACGGGGAGTTTTGTTGAAATAATTGGAGGTGAAAGTGATTTGGAATTAGAACTTCCAGATCCTAATAATGACATTTTTTTATGTGTAACCAATTGGGTTTCAATTCCTTTCATTAGAAATAGGGTTTAAATTCTCCATCTTTGAGAGGGAGAAATTCTATTAGGGAATTTCAAATAAGAAATGATATTGCATTTGGGGTAGCCAACTCATAAAGACAAACTGCAACAAACAGGTATATTAGGAGAGTTGAAAGAAACATATCAAGTGAAGTTCCAAGTAGAAGGTTAGTTGGTTCACTGGAGATGGAGAATAGAATTAGCAGAAGTATGGAATTAGCTAGTTTGTATAATCTTTTAATAGGGGATGAGATTAACAATAAGACATCTATAGTTTCTAGTTTTCCATCGTCATGATCACCTCCACTCCCTTCTGAATTTATTTGCACTAGGTCAAAGACACCATCAAAAGATTCTATATCTTTAAAATTAATAAGGCATGCTCCTTAGGAAACACATCGTCTGCCATCTCTTGCATTGGCACTTAATGTCAATCCTTCGAGCTTCTTTGACAACTTAATGTTTGGCAGATCTACTTCAATGAGAGGTCCTCCTCAAAGTTCTATGATACCAAATTCTGAAGGTGTCAGACATAGGTCTTTACGGCACCGGTCAGCTATTAATGAGAATCGGTCTAGGTTTGCAATAACTAGATTTGCAGAGGTACTGTCTGTATATCCTTCTCTACCTCCCATTTTTTAACTGCAGTTTTATTTCAAACTCCAAATGTCTATGTACACTTGTATTTTAACATACAAATATAGTTTGTGCCTATTAATTATAGCTCTTAAGAAATTGATGTGTAGCTTTATGTGGCTTTTTTAATATATTGGGATGTTTTGCATACTATATTTTTAGTTGTGAGTCCTCTCGTAACTTTTAGCATTTCTAGATTTCAACTTATTATTATTTGTGCATGATTCTCTGTCATTGCATGCATGTTGTTGGAACCTTTGGTTCTATCCCTAGAAAGATCACAATGGGTTTCTTTTGAAATACTGGATATAATTGTGGATCAGTTATGGACAGTTGTGGATAGAGTACATTGCTTGAAAAAAAGAAATGTTGGGGTACTTGCAGATCTTGAAAATGCTTGGCTCGCCTACTTTGAAAAGTGCCTTGTTTGTATATATTTTGCAAGACTAATAAAAGGAAACATTTTTGGCATAATAAAAAAGTGTATGGATGTCCTTAGAAGTAGTCCCTTGTCTATGCAATTCGCCCTCGTGATAACTTCATTGATTGGCACTGAGCATAGAAAATACTAAGAACTAGTGTTAACAACTAAATGCAGTTAGTTGTCAAACGGGTACTATCCGAGGAGGATAAATTATACATATATTAGTTAATATAGTTCTTGTGATAAAACATGGAAAACGTTTCTATTGACAATCTTTCTTGTGTTGCAGCATCTGAGCATATCCGAGTGTGTTGTGCTAGGTCTGGTAGATTAAGATTATGGAGAGGATATATGTGCAGTTACTATGTTAAAACTTGGGTCATAAACAAGAGTGGTGGCTGAATCTAAACTTGCCATTACTTTGCAGGATCTCTAGGACTGAACGAAGGATAAATTTGCTCCATACAAGGTTTTCATTTGCTCCTTCTTTTTCTCTTACACAAAGTCAATCTTCCTCAAATGTACTTCTTTTGAGTTCATATTGTTGAAATATTATAACCTGGAAAGAATATTCTAATTGTATTTTATCTTTCATGTAAGGTTAAATCCCCATTGTGAATTAGTCAAGAGTCAAATGTAAAACCACCTTGTTTTATAAAAGGGGTTTACTATTTATGTCAACCCATTGTAAGTGTGATAAATGACTGAGACCCTGCATTTTATTTTCACTCATTTCAATCATAATGATATATCATATGAAACACAAGACCTAGAAAAACAAAACAGGGGAATGAGCAAGATAAAAACCTTGATGTTCCTGGCAATCCAAACTCACTGGGCATATGTGCATATTACCTACCAATATGTGCATGAAATCTGGGTTATATGCATACCAATATGATGTTTTGAGGGGTGTTTTGGAAACATTATAAGGGGTTACAGTGGGCTGAAATTACCTACAGAAATTAAAATCATTGGATGTCCAACATTTTAGACTGCAACAGAGGTACAAAATAGGTTGTCTTACATTCTGGAACTTGAAATAAATTGAAAATATCTTAGAGAATACTACAAAGAATTTCGGCAAGTTTGTGAGATGCTATGATATATGCCCCAGGTTCCTCTATATGACATTTCCACAGGAAATAGGTTTCCAGGGTGTGGGGATGCATACCTGTGTATGACTGAGAATTTCCTTTCACTCTGTTTCTTGTCTCCATGGCTTCCTATAGTGTCCATGTTGCAGTATTAGAGGATGGTATGGCGAGGAATCAAATGGCATAAGTTAGATAGAGCTTCCATATCAAAGCCAAAGGGATGTGATATGAAGTATCAAGAGCACTTAAGGTTGAAAGGGTGTTACAAACAAAGGAATACAAAAGCACCATCTCCAATCAGGCCAAAATTGATTGATTAATCATAGAATTCGCCCTTAGCTATTTCTTATCCTTTACTTCAATACTACATTCTAACAGATAATGACTATTGCTTTTTCATTGATACACATTTACTGTGTACTTGTCGTTGTTGGTTTATGAAATGTATTATCATTCCAGGTCGCAGAATCTTATCGGTCAAGTAAGAATCCTAACGATCTCCAAAGCTTGATGTCACAATGGTTTGATGCTGCCAGCCCTGGAAATGATCACTCATATATTGTATGTGACGTTTGCAGATTATGAATACTATCTAATTATGGTGCAATTAATTCAACTTGCCGTGTTTATATAATTATGGTGCAATTAATTTAAATAAGCCAAACAACTGAATAATTTCCTCTACTGTTAAGGGTGGTGAAACAGGTATGGTTTGCACTTCTCCATCTCCTTTAACTACAGTGTCGTGTGATGATTGATATTTTGAAGCTTACCATCTACATTCCCCCTTCTTGTGGTTTAGTACCTTAAATATTTTTTTAGGTGACAAGAATAGTATATCCTCTTACTTGGTTTGCTGCATCTATTGGTACAATGCAATTTCTTTCTCCAGTTATGCTATAATAGTTTCTATCTCTTGTAGGAAATAGCCCCACGGGAATTGGCACTGCAGACCAGGCTAAGTATGAACATGTCACAACTACAGAACGCGGATAGTGAAGGAATTGGTGGTTATGGTTGGGTTGGACACTTTCTTGTGATTTCTGAGCTCCAAAAACAAGTGTTCAGTTTATGAGAGGCCTTAAAGCTCCTGCCTTGCAATGCATCAACAGATTTAGATGAGGTATATTAGTGCTCTCTTATGTCAAACAATATAAATTGGTAGTGTTGGTCTCTAGATATTTTGAAGTTATGATTGCTTGGACTTGGCCTGAGAATTTGTTGCAATAGTGTAATTTTGTTTTTCATCTTGATTAGAAGAGTTGTAAGTTGTTTCCACTAAAAATATATATTGATTTTTATTATAACACCTGTTAACATGTTTATTGTAGCTATTATTGAGCGCCATGGAAGCACTCCATAAAAGACGATTCTTCTTTTCAGTTCACCTTCTCTTGTTCCAACAAGGCCAGCTCATCAAGCGGCTTCCCCTAAGGTTTCACTTCCCTCTTCTCTTTTGATTTATGTTTATTGCATGTTTGGGAAAGTAGGTTTATATAGTTTTTCTCACATACACAAGTCATACATTTTACTTTTTTGTTGCACCAACATTTCCAACTTGTGTTTGAGTGCAATTGTTACACTTTTGCACCAAATCATACATAGCAGAATGACGACTCCACAGGTAAAGAAATCTATTATTTATTCTTTTGGGCGTTGGATTTGAGACTTTCTTGAATCATTAATCAGTTTCCATAGTTTTCATGTCATTCATTAACCACATGACATATAGGGGTGAACTCCTTTACAGATTGCACTATGTATACAAGTTTCTACCTATGCAGTCAAGCATAATTGTTTTGTGGATTCATTGATTATATTTCCTATTGAAATCCATTTCCTCGTTTAGAGCTGAGTTTTACTTTTCTTAGGTACTAAATAGTTGCAGATTTAGCCATTCAAGTTTAATTTTAATGAATTCTTAAATTGAATTTGTTAGATTAGATTTTCCTATTTTGCACATGATCTTGGTTATTGTTGTTAGTTGTTGAACAAGATAAATAATTTGCTTCATTGTTTTTCTAATTTACAGTTAATTGTTTTTCTATTTTACAAGTGATTATTTTTTATTGGATTTTGTAGGAGTGAGCTTAACTTATAAGTGGGCCATTGAGTATGAAGATCTTGCTACTGAGGATTTTCCATTCCATATGAAGAGCCTGATGTTGAGGCTTTCAAGCTGCTAAGTGTGGTTTTGAAGCTGCCGACGTGGAATTTAAGTATGGTTTGGAAGCTGTTGATGTGGGATCTAAGTATGGTTTTGCAACCAAGTGCAAGTATGATGGTTTAGTCATTGTAATATTTTGAAAAGTGATGGCTTTCCCATAAAGTTATATGGAAATTAATATGTGTTTTTGAGAAAACTCATATTTATTGTAATACTTTTGACATTTCATATAATATAATTTGTGGTTTAAAATTTATATATATGGTTGTATTTTATATTATGTATCAATGTTGTTATTATTAACTAATTAATATACAGTTTTTTGACCTTCAGCATAGTATGCATTTTATTGTTCCTGTCTTGGTTTTAGTCCACTTTTCTAGCAAGTCTTGCTCTGGATTATCTGATTGTTGATCATCTCCAATAATCTCAGTCTTATCTGACCTGTTATAACAAGGATGATGAGAAAAGTCTGCTATGATCAGACTTTATTTCCTTCTATATGGATGCAGCAGTTCGCATGATTACATTTGTTATTTTGTG
>LPNX010373956.1:157283-187631 GCA_001517045.1 Pseudotsuga menziesii
GACGGGATTTATCATTAACCATCTCCTTAGGTTTGTTGTCAGCTCATTCAAAATTAACACATACTCATATAGATGTTGATTCTCTAATGACAACTTACGAGGGTCAGCATCAATACAAGTTTGCATTTCCACCTTGCATTCTTTTATTGGACCTTGAGATTGAAACCATTTTGTATTGATAGACAAATTCATTTACAATGTCTTTTAGAGTTGTCACATGACCGGTAGAGGCTTTGACGGCTTTCATACTTTTCATAGATTTCTTAGTCGGTAGAGCTTTGAAGGCCTTTGTTAGTTTTGATCCAATGCAGTGTAGTTCTCTCCACAACTTAGTTTTCTTAGCTAAGTAATAATAGGCTTTTTACCATCTTGCTGGAGCTAGATTTGGATGCTGAAAACATTTGTCTCCTTGAAAGACTCTTACTCCTATTTTGTTGGAATCATATGTAAGCAAATGGATTTGTAAATGCTCCAACCTCTTAGAATTGTCACCTATTCATTCGTCGTCATAGGTAGGTGGTTTTCCAAAGGGTGGAAAATCATAAATGGATAGGATGAATTTGTAAATGGTCCACCAATTTATGATTTCAACCTAGTCATTCATTCGTCCTAAAGGAGTCTGCATATTCAGGAATTTCATTGGAATTTGGGGTTTTCATTGGAATTTGGGTCACATGCATATTGGGGTTTTCATTGGAATTTGGGTCACATCCTTCTTACATGCTTACTGGGCTACCCTGCTAGTTTTCCCGGTAACAACTAGCTATAACGCCATTGTTACCATAACCTACAACATCCAATACAGATTATTGACATACTATAAACGGAAGTAAAAATTTGCACTAAATCATAACATGTCATATTTTGCTCATGTTTCTTCTTAAAATGCAATATTATTCTTCATTTCTGAATTGTAACTAATTTCACACGACATATTTTTATACTGTATGGTGATTTAGGTTACAACTAACTGATATTATCGATTGTTTAAAGGAGAATCCAGATGTTGGAGCACTACTGCAGGTGCCTATATCTACTTTTGTTTTCTTCATGTGCTATACAAATTTCTATTTCTGTAAAATTTCCATCTATTTTCCCTAGTCCCTGCGTTGTTGACTATTTTCTGCAATTTTTGTAACAATAAGTTGGTTTTATGCAGTAGCTTACCTAGCATTGATTGAGGAATGAATAACATTGGTATCTATTTACAGTTTGTTGTGTTTACCTGTATATGCAAGATATTATTGCTCTAATCTTTAAAATCAGTTCAAAGCTCTGCAATTAAATACTTTAGGATGACAAGTACAATTTAGATATACAGTGAAAAATGTCAAATTGGCACTCATTTCATTTAAATCTATAGTACCTAGCTGATATATTGTCTTATGTGTGCTCTTGTAAGTTCCTAACTAGTTTTAACCCCATGGAGGTTATAAAAATCATTGGAATGACTAGCTTTGAGAAACTAGGTTTTGGAAGTTTGATCTTGGACATGATTACCCTTGCCAAGCCATCCTTGGGATCTGGGTGTTTGGCTATTGGTGTTTGGGATTACCACTTGTCCACCTCTCTACTAGCCCTAGTGAATATCATTTAACGTTGCATGGGGGCAGTGGGTGTACTATGTTTGATCAGGTCTGTTGGTGAGAGATCTAATGGTTGATTTTCGATAAGTGCTTTTCATAACCTAGCCTTCTCTCTCCCTTGTAGCATCTTCTTGCATTTTGGTTTTGAGGAGTTGAGAGCTCGACCCTTTGCACATTCAGTTAAGTGCTTTCTTGGCCATGACTGTTATCCTGGGTTGTAAGTGTTTTTGTTGACTGACTGTTGGCTATTGAAAAGTTTGGAACTGCATCCAAATTGTGTGTTCAGCTATGTTTGGATATAGGTAGACTCATACCTTCCTCTATGTTTCCTTTTTGGTGCATTGTTTTTGGTTAATGGGTAGGAATTGTTGTTTGGTTGAGTGACTCTGCCTTGTGTTTTTCTTTCCCTTTGTTACATTTGAGCTCTATCATTGTTTTGTTATTGTTGCTTTCACTTGTTCGGTCACTAATGTATGAGGCCAAGTTGTTCTTTGGCCAGTCTGTTTGCAGGGTTTGATGTTGTTTTTTAAGCCCTCGACCCTTTGCATGGCTCAGAGTCCATACTGTGAGCTATTAATGCACAGTAGGAAGAATTGTTGGTTATCTATTGGTTGTTGGTTATGTGCAGGATTGTTAGAGATACGTGTAGGATGTCAGTTATGAAAACAACATTGGCTTTCATTTGATACTGACAATAAAACATGGCAAGTCAAATGAGTTTTGGACCTAGCACATGTTGATTTGCATGGTCCAATGAAAACACTTACAATATATGGAGATAAGTAATTCCTATTACTGGTTGATGACTATTCAAGGAAAATTAGGGTTTGTTTTATGAATAATAAGTCAAGTTGTTTTTCAAATTTTGTAGCATGAAAAGCTTTGGTAGAGAAACAAACAAGTAAACAACTAAAAGCTTTAGGATATGATAATGGAAGTGAGTGTGTTTCAACTTAGTTCAAATAATATTGCAAAAGGGAAGGTATAAATAGGTGGTATACCACTCCATACACTCCACAAAAAAATGGAGACATGGAAAGGAGGAATAAGATAGTTGTGGAGATGGCAAAGTGCATGGTGCACAGCCAGAATGTACCATAGCCATACTGGGAAAAACCAGTGAATGTTGTGGTTTACATCCTTAATAAAAATCCTTGTAAATATTTGTAGGATATAACTCCTGAGGATTCATGGTTAGGTAGAAAACCTTTTGTAAGATATTTTCGTATTTTCAGTTGTATTTCTTTTACAAATATTCCCAAGGAAAAATGTTCCTAATGAATAACTGGATGTTTCTATGAACAAAATTGTGATTAATAGAGATGTTGTAGATGAGAAAATATCATTCTTCTGTGATGATGGTAAATCTATGGATAGTACTAAGTAGTGTATGGGAAATTGTTGCTCATTCAAGAACAAGTTCTGGTGTTGAAATCAAACAGGACTTAGAGACGGAAACATCATAGGAGTCAAGTTCCAAGGAGGGGTTTGGTGAAGAAGAGGGGGATTCTCAATCTTCACAATAGAGAGGGATTCTTGATCTTCACAGCAAGACCAAGAGGGCCAACAAAGGAAATGGAAATGGTATTATACCATGATGGAAGGATATTGAGAAGATGAGTTGCCAAAGGCACTAGAAGGAAAGACTACATGATCGAGGAAACAAATTATGCAAGGCAGTGAGCATATAAATTTTTCTCTAAATTCTATTTTTTTGTGTCGGGTATTTGAACCTAGCACATTTGAAGAATCCAAAGGAAAACTTGAATCAAAGGCTTCCATGAAAGTGAAATATGATGCATAGATGAAAATCAAGATTTGGGTCTTGCCCACATTGCCTCTAGGGAAGAAAGCACTTGGTTGTAAATGGATTTTAAAAGTAAAATATAAAATAGATGGTTCTTAAGACAAATACAAAGCTTGTCTTGTTTCCAAAGGATATGCACAATATTAATGGGTGTACTGTGAAGAAATTTTTTCCCCCACAGCGAAAATGGTAACTTTTCGACTAGTTATCTCCATTTCTGCTCATTCTGGATGGAAGATATACAGATGGAAGTTAAAAGTGCCTTGATGTAACCATAAGGGTTTCATTTTTTTGGAAAGAAACATTTGGTTTTTTGGTTGGTAAAGTCCTTTTATGGATGGTAAAGTCCTTGTATGGACTCAAGCAGGCTCCTCAAGCCTGGTATTACAAACTTGATCAATACCTTAGAGATTCTAGAGTTAGAGAAACCTATTATGAATCCACTTGCTATGTCAAAAATAGTGACGATGATATATTCTTCTTATTTTGTCTCTGTTGATGGTCTTCCCATCACCAAAAGCAGTGCCAACAAGATTCAACAAGTGAAATTTGATATTTGATCTATTTTTGAAATTATTGATTAAAGCTTGCTTCATTATTGTTTAGGTGTATAATTTTTGCAATCTAAGCACGCTATATTTTTATCACAACTCAAGTTTGCCAAAGCACTCTTCAAAAAATTCAGAATGACTGAATGTAATCCTACATCTACACCTATGGAAGTTGGCATAAAACTCTCAACTTACACGGACTCACCACTAGTCAACGAGTCATTGTATTGGAAATTGGTTGGTAGTTCGATTTATCTTACTACCACCCAATAAGATCTATGTTTTTTAGTGATTTGTCTCTTTCTCAATTCATGTCTAATCCTGAAGAGTTACATTGGAAAGTTGCAAAATGTGTCCGTCAATATTCAAAGGGACCCTTGATTTTGGCATTCTATATCAGAGATATGTTGACTCCATGCTAGTAGAGCATATTGATTTCAATTACACTGGATCAATTGATACAAGGAAGTCAAAAATAGGTTATGTGTTCACTCTTGGTTTAGGAAGTTAATTTCATGGCAAAGTAATCTACAAGCTACAGTTGCCTTATCCTCCATTGACAAAAAATACAAGGAAGACTTCAATACAGGTTGTGAGGCAATGTGGTTACGAATAATATTGGTCGATCTTCAACTTGACCAAGCAGTGATAACCTCACATTTCTGTGACAATCAAAGTGCTCTCAAAATGGCAAAAAAATCAGTCTATCATGCCATAACTAAGCATATTGAAGTTCATCACAATTACAACAAATAGTTGGTTGACAATCAAGACATTTGCCTTTATTATTTTCCTACGGCAGAGCAAATAATGACATAATGACAAAAACACTTGGTAATGATAAGTTCACTCATCATGCCATGTTGTTAAAAAGAAATCTAAGTCCAGCTAGATTTTCATAATGGTGTAATGAGCTAACATATAATCTTTCACTCATAGTGCCATGTTAGAAGGAAAGCTAACTCCAATTAGATTTTCATCATGGTGTAATGTATTTGATGACAATGTGGTAGTGTTAGATCGAAAACTACTTTATGAGAACTAACACACATTAGCTTTTACTCACCGTGCAATGTTTTAAGAACGAAAGCTACCTCCAGCTAGATTTTCATCATGGTGCATTCTGATTGATGACAATGTGGTTGTGCTAGATGAAAAACTACACTATGAAAGTTTACACACATTAGATTTCACTCACTGTGCAATGATTTAAGAATGAAAGCTAACTTCAGCTAGATTTCCAACACAACCCAATGTGATTGATGGAAATGTGGTTGTGTTACATGGAAAACTACCTTATGAAAACTAACACACATTAGTTTTCACTCATCGTGCCATGTTGTTAAAATAAAAGCTAACTCCAGCTAGATTTCTATCATGGTGTAATGAGATAACACACATAAGCTTTCCCTTATAGTGCCATGTTGTTAGAAGGAAAGCTAACTCCAGCTAGATTTCCATCATGGTGTAATGTATTTGATGACAATGTGGGTGTGTTAGATGAAAAACTACCTTATGAAGACTAACATACATTAGCTTTACTCACCGTGCAATGTTTTAAGAATGGAAACCAAATCTAGCTAGATTTTCATAATGGTGCATTGTGATTGATAACAATGTGGTTGTGCTAGATGGAAAAATACCCTATAAAGCTTACACACATTAGATTTCACTCATCGTGCAATGATTTAAAGATGAAAGCTAACTCGAGCTAGATTTTCAACACGGTGCAATGTGCTTGATGACAATGTGATTGTGTTAAATGGAAAACTACCTTATGAAAGCTAATACACATTATCTGTCACTCATCATGTCATGTTGTTAAAAGGAAAGCTAACTCCAGCTAGATTTCAATCATGGTGCAATGAGCTAACAAACAAAAGATTTCCCTTATAGTGCCATGTTGTTAGAAGGAAAGCTAAGTCCAGCTAGATTTCCATCATGATGTAATGTATTTGATAAAAATGTGGATGTGTTAGATGGAAAACTACCTTGTGAAAACTAACCGACATTAACTTTATTGACTGTGCAATGTTTTAAGGATAAAATCTAACTCTAGCTAGATTTCCATCATGGTGCATTGTGATTGATGACAATGTGGTTGTGCTAGATGGAAAACTACATTATGAAAGCTAACACACATTATAATTCACTCACTGTGCAATGATTCAAGGACGAAAGCTAGCTCTAGCTAGATTTCCATCATGGTGCTATGTGATCAATGACAATGTGGTTGTGTTGATGTAAAACTACCTTATGAAAGCTAACACACATTATCTTTCACTCATTATGCCATGCTGTTAGAATGAAAGCTAACTTCAGCTAGATTTGCATCATGTTGTAATGTATTTGATGACAATGTGGCTATGTTGGACAAAAAACTACCTTATGAAAGCTAACACACATTATCTATTTTTCACCGTGCAATGCTTAAAGAATGAAATCTAACTCTAGCTAGATTTCCAACATGGTGCATTTTGATTGATGACAATGTGGTTGTGCTAAATGAAAAATTACATTATGAAAGCTAACACACATTATATTTCACTCACCGTGCAACGATTTAAAGTTTAAAGCTAACTCCGGCTAGATTTCCATGACGGTGCAATGTGACAATGACGTTGTGTTAAATAAAAAACCACCTTATGAAAGATAACACAAATTAGCTTTCACTCATCGTGCCATGTTGTTAAAAAGAAAGCCAAATCCAACTAGATTTTCATAATGGTGTAATGAGCTAACACATATAAGATTTCATTCACAGTGCCATGTTAGAAGGAAAGCTAACTCCAGCTAGATTTCCATCATGGTATAATGTATTTGATGACAATGTGGTAGTGTTGGATGGAAAGCTACCTTATGAAATATAACACACATTAGATTTTACTGACCGTGAAATGTTTTAAGAATGAAAACTAACTCTAGATAGATTTCCATCATGGTGCATTGTGATTGATGATAATGTGGCTGTGTTAGATAAAAAACTACAGTATGAAATATTACACACATTATATTTCACTCATCGTGCAATGATTTAAGGATGAAAGCTAACTTCAGGTAAATTTCCAACAGTGCACAATGTGATTAATGACAATGTGGTTGTGTTACATGAAAATCTACCTTATTAAAGCTAAAACAGATTAGCTTTCAGTCATCGTGCCATGTTGTTAAAAGGAAAGATAACTTCAGCTAGATTTCCATCATGGTGTAATTAGCTAACACACATAAGCTTTCCCTTATAGTGCCATGTTGTTAGAAGGAAAGCTAACTCCAGATAGATTTTCATCATGGTGGAATGTATTTGATGACAATGTCGCTATGTTAGATGAAAACTACTTTATCATAGGCTAACAGACATTAGCTTTACTCACCGTGCAATGTTTTAAGAACGAAAGCTAACTCCAGCTAGATTTCCATCATGGTGCATTGTGATTGATGACAATGTGGTTGTGCTAGATGAAAAAATACATTATGAAAACTTACACACATTAGATTTCACTCATCGTGCAATGATTTAAGGATGAGAACTTACTCCAACTAGATTTCCAACACGGTGCAATGTGCTTGATAACAATGTGGTTGTCTTACATGGAAAACTACCTTATGAAATATAACACACGGTAGCTTTCACTCATTGTGCCATGTTGTTAAAAGGAAAGATAACTCCAGCTAGATTTCCATCATGGTGCAATGAGCTAACACACATAAGTTTTCCGTTATAGTGCCATGTTGTTAGAAGAAAAACTAACTCCAGCTAGATTTTCATCATGGTGCAATGCGTTTGATAACAATGTGGCTGTGTTAGATGGAAAACTACCTTCTGAAAGCTAACAGACATTAGTTTTACTGACTGTGCAATGTTTTAAGAACAAAAGCTATCTTTAGCTAGATTTCCATCATGGTGCATTGTGATTGATGATAATGTGGTTGTGGTAGATGGAAAACTACACTATGAAAGCTTAGACACATTATATTTCACTCATCGTGCAATGATTTAAGGATGAAATCTAACTTCAGCTATATTTTCAACATGGCGCAATGTGATTGATGACAATGTGGTTGTGTTACAAGGAAAACTACTTTATGAAAGCTAACACATATTCGCTTTCACTCATTGTGCCATGTTGTTAAAAGGAAAGCTAACTCCAACTAAATTTTCATCATGGTGTAATGAGCTAACATACATAAGCTTTCCCTTATAGTGCCATGTTGTTAGAAATAAAGCTAACTCCAACTAGATTTCCATCATGGTGTAATGTATTTGATGACAATGTGGCTGTGTTTGTTGGAAAACTACCTTATGAAAGCTAACAGACATTAACTTTACTCATTGTGCAATGTTTTAAGAACAAAAGCTAATTCCAACTAGATTTCCATCATGGTGTATTGTGATTGATGACAATGTGGTTGTGCTAGATGGACAACCACACTATGAAAGCTTACAGACATTAGATTTTACTCATCATGCAATGATTTAATTATAAAAACTAACTCCAACTAGATTTCCAAAACGGTGCAATTTGATTGATGACAATGTGGTTATGTTCCATGGAAAACTACCTTATGAAAGATTACACACATTAACTTTTACTCATCGTGCCATGTTGTTGAAAAGAAATCTAACTCCAGCTATATTTCCATCATGGTGTAATGAGGTAACACACATAAGCTTTCCCTTATAGTGCCATGTTGTTAGAAGGAAAGCTAACTCCAGCAATATTTTCATTATGGTATAATGTATTTGATAACAATATGACCTCTTTAGATGGAAAACTACCTTATGAAAGTTAACATACATTAGCTTTACTCATCGTGCAATGTTTTAAGAACGAAAGCTAACTTTATCTAGATTTCCATCATGGTGCATTGTGATTGATGACAATGTGGTTGTGCTAGATGAAAAACTACATTGTGAAAGCTAACACACATTATATTTCACTCATTGTGCAATGATTTAAGGATGAAAGATAACTCTAGTTATATTTCCATCACAGATCAATGTGATCGATGACAATGTGGTTGTGTTAGATGAAAAACTACCTTATGAAAGCTAACACACATTAGTTTTCATTCATTGTGCCATGTTGTTAGAAGGAAAGCTAACTCTAGCTAGATTTGCATCATGGTGTAATGCATTTGATGACAATGTGGTTGCGTTAGAGGAAAAATTACCTTACGAAAGCTAACACACATTAGCTGTTACTCACCGTGCAACATTTTAAAAACGAAAGCTAACTCTAGCTATATTTCCAACATAGTGCTTATTGATTGATGACAATGTGGTTTTGCTAAATGAAAAACTACATTATGAAAGACAACATACATTAGATTTCACTCACCATACAATGATTTAAGGTCGAAATCTAACTCCAACTAGATTTCCCTCACGGTGCAATGAGACAATGTGGTTGTGTTAGATAGAAAACTAATTCGAGCTAGATTTTTATCATGGTGTAATGAGCTAACACACATGATCTTTCACTCATCGTGCCATGTTGTTAGGAATAAAACTAACTCCAACTATATTTTCATCATGGTGTAATGTATTTGATGACAATTCGGTTGTGTTAGATCGAAAACTATCTTATGAAATCTAAATCCAACTACATTTCCATCATGGTGCATTGTGATTGATGACAACGTGGTTGTGTTAGATGAAAACTACATTATGAAAGCTAACACATTAGATTTCACTCATCGTGCAATGATTTAACGAATAAAGCTAGCTTCAACTAGATTTCCGTCATAGTGTTATGTATTTGATGACAATGTGACTCTTTTAAATAGAAATCTATCTTATGAATTCTAACACACATTAACTTTCACTCACCGTGTAATTTTTTAAAAGAAAAAGTAAACTCGAGCTAGATTTCCATCTTGGCGTAATGAGCTAACACACATTTTCTTTCACTCATCATACAATGCTTTAAGAACGACAACTAACACGTTGTTAAAAGTTAAGCTAATTATAGCTAGATTTCCATCATCTTGTTATGTATTTGATAACAATGTGTTTGTTTTAGATAGAAAACTACCTTATGAAATCTAACACACATTAAGTTTCACTCAACATGTAATGTTTTAAGAACAAAAGCTAACTTCAGCTAACTTTCCATCATGGTGCAATGAACTAACACACATTAGCTTTCACTCATCATGACATGTTGTTAGAAGGAAAGCTAATTCCAGCTAAATTTCCATCATGGTATAATATAGGACAATGTGGTTGTGTTAGACAGAGAAATAACTTACGACAGCTAACAAATTATCTTTTACTCACCGTGCAATGTCTTAAGAATGAAAGGTAACTCCAAATATATTTCCATCATAGTGAATTGTGATTGATGACAATGTGGTTGTGCTAGATGGAAAACTACATTATGAAAGCTAACACACATTAGATTTCACTCACCGTGCAACGATTTAAGGACGAAAGCTAACTCCAAGTAGATCTCCATTGCGGTGCAATGTGATTGATGAAAATGTGGTTGTGGTAGATGAAAAACTACCTTATGAAAGCTAACACACATTAACTTTATTTCAGCATGCCATGTTGTTAAAAGTAAAACTAACTCCAGCTAGATTTCCATCATGGTGTGATATATTTGATGACAATGTGTTTGTTTTATATAGAAATCTACCTTATGAAAACTAACACACATCACCTTTCACTCACAATGCAATGTTTTAAGAACGAAAGCCAACTCAAGCTAGATTTCCATCATGGTGCAATGTGATTGATGACAATGTGGTTGTGCTGGATGAAAAAATACCTCATGAAAAGTAACATACTTTAGCTTTCACTAACTACGCAATGTTTTAAGAATGAAAACTAAGTCCATCTAGATTTCCATCATGGTGCAATGTGATTGATGACAATGTAGTTGTGTTAGATGGAAACCTTCCTTATGAAAGCTATTGCAGGTTAGGTTTCACTCACCATGCCATGTTGTTAGAAGGAAGCTAACTCCACTAGATTGTCATTATGGTGTAATGTATTTGATGACAATGTGGGTTTGTTAGATGACAAACTACCTTATGAAAACTAACATAGATTAACTTTTAGTCACCATGCAATGTTTTACGAATGGAAACTAACACCAACTAGATTTCCATCATGGTGTAATGTCATTCATGACAATGCGGTTCTGTTAGATGGAAAACTACAGTATGAAAACTAACACACATTAACTTTCATTTATCGTGCAACGTTTTAAGAATGGAAGCTAACTCTAGCTAGATTTCCATTACATTCATACACATACATCAATAATATAAGTGCTATGTCCAAAGTCATATAGGAATTTGGTGGTTTTATCTAAGTTGATATCTGTCATTCTCTAATGCTTCTTGTAGCTCTTATTGTTATCTCTTCATATATATTTTATCTAATTTATATGTACATTCTCTTTTGCTAGCGCGCACAAGATGTAGGGGAACAATGTTTCGTGGCATACAAAAGGGCTACCCTATTGTTTTGAATTATTGCAACTATCTTACCTTTTTGAACATACACTTCATATGGTTTAACTTTAATTACAAACTACAATTCAAATGTCTTGCATAAATTGGGAGGAGTTACAATGGAAAATATAATTTTGATAAGAGGGACTATGTTAACCTCCTGATTAATGGTCAAATTATTGGACTAGGAAGGGTTGAATCTACAGATACTACAACTCATTATGGTGGAGAAAGGATTAATGTAGGATATGTTATGGTTTTGATAATTGATGTTATTGAACCACATTTGATTGTGGAATATATTGATGAAGGGGACTTACATCCATGGAAGATCTTAGATTTGAGGCATAACAAAGGTAAATCAAAATATTGAAGCACATGTTAAGTGTTTTTTATAGTACATTGCTTATTATTTTTGAGAAAATACTAAGTTTGTCTAATTTGTTGTATATTTGGAAATGTCTCTTCTGCATTTGCTATTGGAGACAAGGTATATCTTTTGCAATGTGGAGTGACGGTGGGTGAAGGCTCCATATTCAATACAAATATTGGTCATAAGGTGGATGGAAGTATGGTAAATAAAGGATCCATACTGGTTAACATTGAGAAGTTGTTAAAACATGATGCTCTTTTGGCACATCCAACAGAATTTGAAAATACACTAGGGGTCCATTGGGATCTTATGAGATTTTACAAGAATCAAACTTGGAACCTCATTGTCATGATCATCAAGTAAATGCTCCCCAAGATAGGCTTACATTCACATGCAAAAAGTTTTCTCTTACACATGAGTGCAGGAGAACAAGCATGTGCATTGTCAAAGGGATCATAGTTAATGTCTGTGAGGATGACATGGTTGAGGGTGAAAGGTTAGGAGAAAAGGAATTCAGTGTTTTTGTGGAGGACATAGAAAGAAATTGTGAAAGATGTAGGATTGGAGATAAGTCTATACATTGTTTGGTTAGATGGTCAATAAATGAGTTGGTGGAAAATGAAGGTGAGATTACAAGGGTGAATGCAAATTTCAAGGAGGAGCCCAATGAAATGGTGGTATGTGATCTTATAGAGGACACAAGTCCATTAAACACATGGGATGGTGATCTTTATAATGAAAAAAATCCAGCCTCAATTGCTATGAACGTAACGAGGCCATATAAAAGGATTAAACGAGTTGTGGCTACAAAAAAAGTTGGAAACTTTCAAATACAGAGAGATGAAGAGAAAGAAACTGACTTTTGGCAGAAGATGAATGTTGCAAACAATATTTTCCTTAACATGTGGATAGGAAATCCATTTCAACTGC
Source organism: Pseudotsuga menziesii (assembly GCA_001517045.1). Lineage (NCBI taxonomy): Eukaryota > Viridiplantae > Streptophyta > Pinopsida > Pinales > Pinaceae > Pseudotsuga > Pseudotsuga menziesii. Next base: position 169,995 of record LPNX010373956.1, read on the forward strand.
TAGAAGGGGTATGGAACTCTTAAAGAAATGACATTAGGGAATTTTCCTTGAATTCACTCCTTTCCAACACAATCATCTCAAAGAGCCATGGCCATGGCCTACCTCCTACTGTTAGGAAAGTAAAGGACATGAGGTTTAATGGAGATATTATTTGTAAGAAAGCATGGTACAAGATACATAATATTCCTCAAATCACCTTCTATACTTACCAACATAACTTCCAATAAGGACCTATCAAAGGAATTCATGGTAACACCAACAAATGCAAGCCATGTGCACATACTGTGGCAACCATAGAAATATCGCACAAAATTATCATGGATAATTCAAAATTTTCACTGAACCAAACACAACAAGTTGAATAAGATGGAAAGTTTTCTCCTTTAATACTGCTGCCATCAACATACACCCAAAGTTCTTCATTAAAAGAGATCAATGAGGCTCTTCAAGAGCTCAATTTTCCATCAATATCACAACAAACAATGAGCAAGATTTGGAATACTCATTTTCCATATATGGCATTCTCAAAGAACACTAACTTCAGTAAATGTAGTGAATGTATCGTGTTGAAAGAACAGATGAAGACAATGACTACAAAAGAGCTGGAAGAAAAGGCATCAGCTAGACTAAAGAAACAAAACAAGATTGTTATGTGTGGAAGATATTGCTACTATGCCCATAGAATTATGTTAGAGTGGTATCCAAAGGAATACTTGATCATTATCCATGATAAAATGGACAAAACGAAGACTTCAATCCCAAGATTGCATGTCAAATCAAAATCTGTTGCAGGAACAAACTTGGGTTTGTTGTTTTCAGGTGTGCTAAAACATGGGCATAACACATGAGGTTTTGGTCATTTATTCCTACCATTTGTACACATGGGATCACAATTTACCAGTACATCTCTTGCAAAGTGATTGGGGACCTTGAATACCCACACCTTGATATGTATGGTGATTTGTTTGATGAGAGTGGAAGTTCAAGAAACCCACTTTCAAATGCATTACTTCAAAACTCTATTTACTCAAAATGTAGAGTGTACAAGGATGCTTTGCTATATTTAAATGGAAGCTCAAAAAAACAAAATCTTGATTTTAAACCTCTTCCTCCACATTTATTGTTACAGTTGGACAATGTAGCTAATGATAATAAGAATCATTATGTTTTCATGTTTCTATCACTATTAACTACACTTGGTGTCTTCATCACTATTGAGGTTGGGTTCTTACTTGTGGGGCACACCCATGAAGACATAGATGGAACATACAAAAGAATGTATTCCAACTTGAAAAGCACAGATATATATTTTTTATCTGAGATGATGTATACATATTGCACAATAGAAGAAAAACAGGCTTTTCCACCTAAACTTATTGGCAAAGTGTATGACTTCAAAATTTTTCTTAATGGGTACATCAAGGAGGGGAAAAATGCACTAGTTGGACATCTTAATGTCCAGTACTTCCAATTTCTTGTACTCGATGATGTTCCAGTTATGAGGTATAAAGAATCCATCAAAGAAATTAAGTGGTCGGAACCACAGTGAGTTGTTGAATATAGATGATGAAGGTCGACCTATATTTCCCACATGGAAGCCATCTTTCTTACATCCCAAAGACAATGATGTTTATTTAAAAGAACTAAAGGAAGGAATAACATCATACATAAAAATGTGGAAAGAAACTATTGGCAATGAGAATTCACCAATTGTTACAGAGGAATGGAATAAAAAAATAGATTATTGGAAAAGAGTTCTTAATGCATTAGATGTAATCTATAATGACCATACACCCTTGGAATAAAGTGATTCTTCTTCTTATGATTTTTGGCCCAAGACGAGGAAAAATGTTAACATTGATGGTAATGCACTCCATGCAATATCAAGTATTATGGATGTGGATTTCAATAATGTGATAGATGAACCGGTATATGTTGGACCCAAGTGCAACAAGCCAAAGCCAACATTCGATCCTAGAACCGATGTAGAGAAAAGGAAGTTGTTTCTTGTTATATCAGGTAATGAGGATGAAGGAGAAATGATTTGGATGGAAAAATACACCTCAGATATCTTCCAGGATGATGACAGCGAGACTCTTCATGTAAAGATTGATTGGTGGTAGCCTAGTTTAGGGAAATACAAGGGAAATATTTTAGAACAATATTGGGTACCAAATATTGATGACATAGAACTTTGATCTATTCCAATTAATACCATAGTTTGGGCATGGATGCAAAAGAAAGAAGATTGCAAGAAGACCAAGATAAATAAATGTGGTGTACAAGTTGTACTTGATCTTCTTCAGTGGATATAAGGAGATTAGGTGGACATGATTCATGAATGTAATTTTTTTTTTTGAATGAATTTTAGTATACATGAAGAAACATTTTTCAATGTTTGTAGTATAATAATTACTCTTCAAGATAATTTTTGAGGAATTTTATATTATTTATTGCATATATAAAAATTTCACTTCAAGTTCAATGTTAATTCATGTGATGATACTTTATGCAAACTAGCTAACACCATTCAAATTTTAACTTTTCAATTTGTCTTTTATATCAACACAACATGTCACTATATCAAATGTGCATAATTATATTCATTAATGCATGTACAAAACCCTTAACTTATTTATTATTAGCTTTTGCTCACTCTCTTCAATACCACTTTGAGCTTTTCATTTTGTTCCCGTGATGATTGGTGGAGTGTCCAATCGAAACGTAGGGATGTTTCAATACACAATTTAATTCCATAAACTCTCTTTTTCATTATGATTAACTGTGGAAATCTTCATCCTCAAGCTGTACTTGATCTGCTTGAGAAAATATAAGGAGATTAGGTGGAGATGATTAATGAATGTAATTTTGCTTTTTGAATGACTAATTAATATACATGAAGAAAAATATGTCAATGTTTGTAGTATATCAAATTTTCTCTTTAAGCTACCTTTTGAGGAATTTTATATTATTTGCTACATATATGAAAATTTTGGTTCAACTTCATGTTAATTCATGTGATGATACTTTATGCGAATGAACCTAAAAACATCTTATAGACTTGTTTTGTGAGTAAATGTAATGAACTTGGAATAAGGTTTGAAGTGAGTTTTCCCTATTATTCGTTATTATAGTTGATATAAATTTAATTGTACTACTATTTTTCATTTACATTCATAACTATATTTTCTTGTGTAGACTTTAAAGTGGTGCCAACTTTGTACTAGTATATTAACTTATACTCAATAAATACAGTACTAACATTTTGAGTGTGTAGGTTTTATCAGTTTGTCATCATTGTGATTGATTTTCTGGAATAAACTTTATGAACGTTTTTTAGACCAATGTTTTGAATGGACACTCCACCCATGCTTGTTACGGGAACCATGAAAAACTCATTGTGGACTGAAAATATTTCACATAACTTAATCCAGAAAATCAATCATTAAGTAGTAGCATCATGTTAGCTTTAATTCATGTTAGACATTATCATCAAATACATTGCATTATAAAGACAATTTAATCCATGTGAGATTTAATGCTAATCATAATGCACTGCATGGAATATAAGTATTATGGATGGAGACTTTGATAATGTGACAGATGAACTGGTATATGTTGGACCCAAGTGCAACAAGCTAAAGCCAAGATTCAATCCTATGATCGAATTTGAGAAAGGAAATATGTTGCTAGTTAGATCATGAGCTGATGATGAAGGAGAGATGATTTGGATGAAAAAAACCACCTCATATATCTTCCAGAATGATGAAAGTGAGACTCTTCATGTAAAGGTTGATTGATGGAAGCCTAGTTCAAGGAAATACAAGGGAAAATTTTAGAACAATATTGGGTATCAAACCCTTACATTAAATAGTTTTAAAATGGGCCATTCTAAAATTGTGCCAACCTTCTACTAGTATAGGAACTCAACACCAACAATGTACTAGTTACCATATCAAATTATAATTCAATTTATTAATCATAGTAATATATACAATATTGATGTCATTACATAAACTTAATCAACTTACCATTTAATACAAACTATAGATAATATTAATAGAAATTATGTAAGGAATCAAAGTCTAAGAATTTCATCATTTTGAAAGAATCAAAGTCTAAGACTGTCATCATTTTGATCTGTCACAGAGGATTAGAAATGTGTAATATAGGTGTTAACATAGTCCCTCTCCCCTCATGTTGTAAAGGGTGTTGGCTCAATGGAAGAGCACCTGCATTACAAGCATGACGATGGTGGTTCGATTCCTCCGTGCCCTAACATAAATTAATAGATGATATACAATCTTAATGATAATATAAATATTGCAAGATATCTATATTTTCATTATAAATATGCTCTTTTCAATTAAACACATTGTTCAAATGCTTCATAAATAAATAATGAACACTTGCAATAATTAGTTTAGTTGGTTTTTCCCCTTTCCTCTTGTATATGAAAAAAATCAAATTGTATTGCGCTAATGCTATTATAGTTCATAATTGATTTTGCTTATTAAAACATCTAATATTAGTAAAGAATGAAGGCTTTACTAACATCAATATCATTAAATAAATTTATAGGTAAGAAATTTCTCAAGTTAATCTATTATTCATAAAGTAAGCATTCATCAACTTAGTTTATAATACACTAGCACTGCCAACAACAATAATAATAAATTATGTTGCTATTTTAATTCATAATTTACTTTAATCATTACAAGGATAAAACTTAGACTTTAAAGTCATAACATATTTTTTCATTTTGATTATAAGCGGTGCCAATTTCCAAAAATAAAACAACATACATGACAAAGACAAAAATAATTACTATGACAATGTTTATAATTGTTGTAGTAACAAATACAATGTTGATATTATGTCATCAAATAATTTAATCAACTTAACATATAATACAACCTATAAATAATATTAATATAAATTATGTAGGATTCAAAGGCTATGAATTTCCTCATTTTGAAGGAACTCAATCTAGCAAAAATTCTAAATTTTAGATCTCACCCATCTAGTTGTAATTGAGGTGTAATATTTCCTCTAGTTCTAATTGAGATGTAATATTTCCTTTTGAATAGTTGAATACTAAAGTTTTACTTGAAATAAATAAAAAAATATTTTAATTGAGAAAGTAGTTCATTGGATTAATTATTCCCAATTTAATGGAATAGTTCTTTGAGTTGATTTTTCTAGATTTAATAGAATACGTATTAAGAGATTTCAAAAAAAAAAACAATGTGGATGAAGTCCTTGTAATAGAATATTTCCAAATTTAATGAAATATGTGTTATGAGTCCATATCTTCCCTCTCTGTCAGCTAAAAGGTGAGAAGTTTTGGGACTTGTAAATAAATAATGTCAAAATACCCCCTTTCAAGTGGAAAAGTGTAATCATAATATCTTTGAGTGGAGTGCAGAGACTCGATATTCAATTCAAAAACTACATTATCTGGGCCTCTGTCATTCCTTGAATCATCAAAACATGAATTGAAACATTCATGTCCATCTACATTGGAAACCTCTCTAAACAAGAATGTATGAACCTATTTATGAATCCATTGATAAAACCTCTCTAACAAATTAGCTTCCAAAGCATGGAGGAAAGTACTTAACCATCCAAAATTTACTTGTTTTCTCTTAATATTTGTTCCCTTCCAATACTTTTATGCAAGGTGGTTTATTTTACCACATATATTGCATGACTAAAGATCAAAACATTGTAATTCACAATGTCCAAATTGGTGAAAATGTTTGCATTGTTCAAGTACACCATCCAAATTATCATCATTAAGTGCATCATCATCATCCTTATCCTCATGTTACTCATCCATATCATCAACTTTAGGTAATTCATCTAACATTTTTTCAATAATATGCCTCTGTAAATCATAATCAAGAAATCCAACACTCATAAATTTCATAGGTTTTGGAGCAATCAAGAATGTAAAAGCAGTCAAACTGTATCTTGTCATATCTTAGGCCAAATTTGTTCCTCTTAAACTGCAACTCTTCCTGAGGTCTTATAACTTTACCTTGATTTTCAAAGCTATCCATGTGTGATTTAGTGTCTTTATCCAAGGTGTTTTTGTCACCTTAGTGTTTTCATCCAATTTGTTATTTCTCTCCTTGGTGCCTTCATCAAAATCATATGACTGATTCTTAGTTTGATGGTGCTTGATATCCTCTTGGTCACTTTCCATAATAGTTAATCCAAATAATGTATTACACTGAAGAAGTATGGTTTTACAATGATGTTGTCGAAGAAGTTGCAATTCATTATTTATAGACTTGTTATTTGAGTTTTGAGAATATCAATTTTTTATGTATAACTTGTGGGGAAGTGGTGACATCATTATATAAATGTTTTCTTATTTAAATAGTTGTTCCATGTGCAATTTTGATTAAAATGTGTGAAATACTGAACAAGTCTTTGATGTTCAGTGCCATCGTGATCTAAAGAATTGCTTTAAGTATCCAAAACAATGTGTCACAAATAGATACTTTGAATTGCACTATTTAATGTCAGGCCAGATCAACTGACTATAATTATAACACACATAGGACATTCAAATACTTCACTAAATAAATATTGCAGATGACTTTATAATGCAATATGCGTCAAATTTGTGACCAAATTCTTCACGAAGTTCAAATAGTTGTTTTCCTTTGCTTGTCTTCTAGATTGATTGTATTATTTTTTTTATTCTTGTACTTTTCGTCTTTATGTAATCATGTTTACATGCTCGATTCATTATAGGCAAGAGAGTTTACCATAAGGCCAAATTCCACTATGCACCAATAGACGAAGCACACACATAAATACTGTACAACCCCCTTATTCAATTTCTAGGATGTTTAAGATACTATACAAAAAAATTGTATTTTTATTAAGTATTCACTTATAACATTCTAATCACTTTAAACTCTCAAATTCCAAATTGTATAAAAACATTCAACTCGAAATACAAATTACTCGCAATATAATAATTTGCAGACCCTAAACTCCCTTTAACTTCCAAAACACCTCATAAGTCCATACATTTTTCAATAAAAATATTATATCTCTTTAAATTTTTATTTCAATAGCATCTAAAATTACAATGCCTTTTATATCAAAATATTATTTCAATAACCCCCTTCCAAAATACTAAGAATCTAAAATATGGAGACCTTCACTATTTTAATTCACTATGACCAATAAACAATTTGTTATAATTCCTTATGACCATTTAGATTAATGTACTAAATGTTATAAATACAAAATTTATAACTCTATTACAAATAAATATTTGAAATACAAAACCTTCCATTATATAGACTTAAAAAAATCAATTTCAGAATATTTCATATATTCTTGAAATTTCAATCACAATACCTGCTATAGTTTAACAATTATACAGTTTAAAATTTCAAATCACAATACTCAATATAGTTTGTCCATAATACATTTTCAAATTTAAACAAAGTATTTTATATAACTCAAAGATATTAAAAGTACTTTGTTCTATAATTCTCAAATTGAAAATGTACAAATTCTCTCACTTCCTTCAATACTCACAAGGGAATGCGCTCTTGTCACATGCCAATGAAACAATAAATTTGTGGCATGAGAGATATCGTCATCTCAAATACATGTACCTCCAAGAACTAATAAAGTAAATCATGGTTGAAGGGTTTTCTACCATCAAGTTTTCTAATGACACATGCAAATGGTGTGTAGTGGGAAAACATGTTGAGCGTAGATATGAGAAAGGAAAGGAAATAAGCGTTTTCCAAGTGATTGATTTGATCCATTCAGATATCATAGGGCCTCTTCCCACACCATCATATGGGAATTCAAGGTATGTGTTTACTTTCATAGATGATTTCTCAAGGTTTTGCTTGGTGTATTTTCTCAAGCTAAAATATGAGGTTTTTTATACTCTCAAAGTGTACAAAGCCTTATTTGAGAATGCATGTGGGAAAAATATAAATTTTATTATGACTGAAAATGGTAAGAAGTATGCGGAAAATTTGTGAGGAATGTGGCATCCAAATGCATCATTATGTTCCCTACACACCACCGTAGAATGGTGTTGCATAGCGCAAGAACAAGGCTCTCAAGGACATGGAAACATGCATGATGGAAGCAAAGGATTTGAATCCTAAGCTATGGGATGAAGATATAAAATCTGATGCATATGCTCAAAACAAATATCCACACAAATAATTGGATGTAAAAACTCCATATGAGGCTTTGAGTGGTCATAAGCCCAGTGTTTCTCATTTCAGTTTTTGGATCAAAGGCTTGGGCTAGGATTCCTCCCGAGAAGAGAAAGGCCTTGAAACATAAAATAATGGATTCCATTATGGTTATATATGATGAATATGAAAAGGGATACAAGCTCTTTATCCCTCATATTATAAAACATTCATATAAAGGAGTGTACAGTTCAAAGAAGATCCCATGTAGGAGATCGAACTAGCTCAAGGGGAATGCTCAAATCCTCCACTCCATGATGATGTAAGTGATGATAATGCCTATGATTCTTCTTATTGTGATATTTATGATGATGATGATTACATGCATTCATATCATGAATCACCCATTCATCCCAAGTGGGATGAGAAAACCATTCAATCCACTGGTGATCTTGTTGGAGATCCACTAAACTCTAGGAAGAATAGATCTCAATTTCACAATGAATTATCTACTTGCGAATTGAATCTTTCAGAGAGATGATTCATTATGGTTGGATATTATCCTTATGCATATCAAGAAGCATCACTTGAACAAATATGGAAAAACACCATGCAAGAAGAGTTCAAGTCCTTAAAAGACAATGAGACTTCGAAATTGGTTCCCTTGCCCTCCAAGAGGAAACTAGTGCAATGTAAGTGGGTCTATAGGACCAAAGTAGCTTTAGATGGTTATGATATCAAGTATAAAGCAAGTTTTATTTCCAAATTCTTCTCTCAAGTCCAAGGAGTGGACTATACAGAGACAATTGCACCGGTTGCAAAGATGGACTCTATCGGGATAATTTCATCCATTGTTGCATGTAAGCGTTGGGAGGTTCACCTCATGGATGTGAAGAGTGATTTAAAACATGGTGAAATTCATGAGGATATATATATGTAGAATCCTGAAGGTTTCATTCATGATTCTTCACTTTTTTTCAGGTTGAAGAAGTATCTTTATGGCCTCAAGCAAGCCCCCAGGGCTTGGTATGCCAAGATGGACAAGTTTCTGCTATCCCTTGGATTTGAAAGATGCAAATCTGATTTTAATGTATATTTGACGCATGTTGTAAATTTATTGTAGGTAATAGTACTGTATTTTTATGACCTTTTTATTACATGGAGATGCACTAAATACAAAGGATCAATAAATTCTTCATTGCATAGTGAATACTCCATGACTGGTCTTGGATTGCTGAAACAATTTCTTGGCTTAGATATTGAGAAATATGATGCATGGATCAAGGTAGGAAACACAAAGTATATTGAAGACGTATTATTGAATTTAAAAATGGCTGAATGTAAGGAACCTAAGTTCCCATTCCTCTCAGGAATAAAACTAGGTGATTTTGGTGCATCTCCATTGGTGGACAACTCATTGTACAGACAACTAGTTGAGAGCTTGTTGTATCCTAGATATTCTCGACTTGATTTGGCATATGTTGTAGATATTGTTTGAATTTATATGTAGGATAATCAAGAGATCGATTGGAAGGCTGAAAAAATAATCTTTCATTATGTGCAAAGAAACAAACACTTCAGGGTAAACTATGCTGTTGGTTCTCCACTAGAACTATCTGGATTTACTGATTCTTATTGGGTTGTGTTGTGCCCTGGCTAAACAACCTTTAAAAAAAAAATTATTTCATCTAACAAAATCCTATTTTGTTTGATGAAATGTTCGAATTTCTCAGTGCAAAATAAAGAAGAATTACAGCTGCTGAAACAATGCCATTTTGTCAGCTACTGAATTGGGGAAATTCGTTGTTTTTAAAAGCAACCTTTGCAACTATAGAATATTTAAAAAAATCATCACTAATGAGTTATTATTTGTTTTTGGGTTTGCAATTAAGGATAAATATTAATGATTTCTATATCCTTCGTTTTATCCTAATCTAGAAATTAATCCAAAGCATTATGAATTGATTTTGTTGATTTTGTTATTATAAATATTGTTAGGGTTCAAATATTATCAATGGTTAGTTCATGGTGATGTTGGTCAAGACCTAGTGTACCTAAGCCACATGTGTTACAAACCATTTCCGATGTAGCCTAATTTCTCAAACCATGGTCGAAGTTACCACGAATATCTATGCCGATCATTATTATATGGTATATTTTGCAAAGTCGATTCTTGATTTAATGGTTTGTAATTATGATTATTTATCCGCCACCTTTAAAAGGTAGGTCGAATCCATGGTAGGGATGCATGTATCGTTGAGTTGATTTATGTCACAGCCTCTATCCTGATTCACCTATTGCGAATCCAGCATGCTATCATGACGCTGGTACTTGACCTGTCTATCGCGTTTAAGTCTTGGTACGTATCCCTCGTCGTGGATGCCTGTAAATGGAACACATGTTCTACGTAAAACGAAGGGTCTCCTGTTATTTAATTCATGGTAAATCATGATAATATCAGTTGTCTAGGGTCTTCGACCATCGTTTGTGTCATCAATCGATTACCACTCTGGGTGCCGATGTCTTCGTTCATGCCAAACCCGCAGAGGTATAGCCTGTGTTTATGCATGGCTTATCCTGTTCATCACCTGGTTTTGCTTAGCCTTTATTCCAAGTGCTCACGATCTCGTGTTCTGTCTCTTGACGAGCTCTGGTACCTATTTTGCGTACGGTTACGCACCTGGACACAGCCAGTGATGGAACCTGTAGTAAGGGTTGAACCCTGCGAAATGACCTTGTTAAATTCGGACTCTGAGCTCGCAGTAAAGGTCGAGGATATAGGGTGGATGCTGTTCTTGAAGAAATTCTCTGACTCGAACCCTGAAGTTACTAGGGTTTTTTCTCTCTCCCTAGTTGATTTTCAAGCAGAAGTTGGTGATATTCGGTTTCGAGTTGATGAACGGTCAATAGCGGCCGCAACAGGTTTGTCCTTGACTGGTCAGAGATGGTTCAAATACTAGAAGATGAATATAATAGAATGGCAGCAGTTGCTTAAAAACCATGCTCAGGAAGTCTCTTTTCAAACTGGAGTGGCCCGTAAGTATTTCAAGGCAGAATGGCGTCCTGTCCTTGATTTGATTCACCGTTACTTGACCTATGATGGCCGGTTATCGTCAGCGTATGTATATCACCTCTGGCTTATGTCTATTTTTATAGGGTTTCCATTAAATTTTACTTATTATCTTTTACATAGCCTGTTCAAAATGTCCAATGCGATTAAAAAAGGCCCTAAACACGTCAGTCACAGCCTCTTTCATCATGGATTGGTTCGCATGTTGGTTGATGCTGAGTTGTTGAAGTTGGGTTGGTCGTGGGAGGAATTTCTAGAGTCCAACGGTTTTTCTTTGTTTTGTTACTACATGTTCGACAACCCTGATGATTGCAGCAAACACAAAGATCCTAGTTTAGTCTCAGTCCCTTCTCTGCACAGACCTTTGTCAAGTCCTGGCCGTATGAGCCGTGAACCCTGCGAAACTCCCATGGAAAATCCAGTCGAAAGCGCTGACACTCTGTTAAGGTCTAAGCGCGTGAGGAGAGTTTCACCTGTGTCACCAATTACACCCCAAAATAGTATTGATAAAACTGGCAATCGTGGGCGAAATCAGCCCAAGGGTAAATAGGGTGGTAGATTCACCAGGAGCATGGCAAAAGCTATTTTTGTCAAAACCCCTGTGAGTGACAAGGTTCAGGTGGAAACTGTTGTTTTAGATGAGGAAGAATTTGATATCTCTCCACCTATTGATGATAGTGTCGTTCAGCCTGAAGTTGTTTCGAATCCTGTCAATGAGACTCTTCCTGTTATTGACAAGGATATTCCTGTGCTCGACAAAGAGGTGCGAGAGGATTCGTTGGTTAATGCTCCGACTAAAGAAAATCCTGTGCGCGCAAATTCACCTGGTGTTTATTGTGTTGCAGATATGGCTCATCCTTTGTTTATTAATCGCCTGTTGGATAAAATTCGTAGTATGGAGGATAGGGTAGGTGAAATGGCATTGAATCGGGATTTGATAAAGGATGAAAATGATATGTTAAAGGAGAAAGTTAATGCAATTGATCAACAACTCCTCCGATTGAGAAATGATAAGAATAAGTTGATTAGGAGGGTTCTTAAATTGCAGGTTGAAAATGACAAGAAAGAAGAAAAGGTTCATGAGCTTAACGCTCAGATTGCACTCATGCAGTTCAGGGTTGCTCCCTCACCGAGTCATTCAAGTGGGGTGAATATCCAGGTCTTTAATGCTCGAGTAAATTTGTAGTGTTTTGGCGGTGTGTTATTTTGATATCAGGTTTGAATTTTTGATGATGAAGTTTTATTTACAGGTATTTGTTGAGTGTGAAATTGTTTAGTAATTATTTTATTTGTTTTTCTATTTTAATTACATTTTAATTACGTTTCTTTTGTCTTGCATTGCAGGTATTATCATGAATATTTTCCTTCCCCGATTTTGATGATTTCGGTTGTATGGATGATCCCTCGATATGTGGAAGCAAATCGATCTTGCAGGAACTGTTTTCCAGGTGCTGTTACCTTATCTGTGTCCTCGATCTCCTGTTATGGACTGAGTATTCACGCATATGCTGAAAAATGACATGTTCCCACTTGTCATTTTTATGCGAAATTAGTTAAGGATTTCAATGTGGATTATCTCCAGCTTTTAGGAGGTTTTATTTTGGGGAAATTAAAATGTATATAAGGGCAGATAGCATAAGTGATGGGGGTCTAAAATTTGGGAAAGGGAGGACAAGACCGGTGTTCGATCTATCTGTGACTCGTGACAATTAACTGTCAGTAGCTACAGCGTTTGGACTGGTGATGTTTAATGCATATATACAGTTTTTCTATTTTACATATGGTTTATAATATCTTTCATTTTTGCCACTCGTTTTTCTATATTATAAATGTTTGTGATAATTTCCTTGAAGAATTGTGCAAATATTATTTACAAGTATCGACTATTACTGTTTCCGATTTTTGTTGATATGTCATGTTCTGTAATTAATGATTGATATCATTGTTATATTATGTGCAACGACTTCTGTATGGTTTTGTTAATATTTAAATTTCTTCAAATATTGTCAAATGTTTGCATACAGCGTCCTTGTCAGCATAAATCGATTACAGGTTAAATTTTTTATTGCTCCTGATCAGGATAGAGGGTAGATTAGGATAATGTGTGTTTCAGTTTTTTATTATATTATTCAAAAAATCTATTTGAATCAGATCCTTTTATAGGAATTACCAACATTCAGATTATTTCTGTTGTAATTATTGTACACTGTGTATATTATATATTACTGTAGGGTATTAACTCTGTTAATTGGTATCTTTCTAGTCTTGTGTTTATAATTAACTGCTTTAAGTACGTTAAACATAACAGTTTGTCATTTTGTAACACATAACCTGAATTAACCTTGGTAATCCTAAGTGTAAGACCAAATAACAATCAGTAGTATTAATTTTAACCTTTAGATTTTTAAATTCCAGTGCTAACAGAGCCTTTAAACCTGTCGGGAACAACCATCCCAAACAACTTGGAGCCTGTCCTAAGGATCCCGGTCTGGGTTGTTTCCCCCGTTGCGGGCTTAATCAAATTCACCCGTCAACAATGGTTCTAGAAGGAGGGCCAGCGTAAGCCAATGGCTGATGAAAACAATCTTGTAAACAAAGTTAATTAGCCGACCACCCCTCAAATACAATCTACTGCACAACCACGCTCTCACCGTTCATCACGTGTGAATGAAACCCCAGTGAGCGACTCTGTTCGAAATCTGATCTCTCAGTTCAACTCTCCCGGTATTCACTGACCTGAAGAAATAGACCAGTACGAGCAAGCCTTAAATGAATCTCATAGAATTTTAACTAGGGCTTATTCGAATCTCACCGGGCGCTAGCCCACTGAATTACCTCTTTCGCAGATTACACGTCCTCGTACTCGTCATCCTGAATCTGTTCTGGGAGAACAAGAATAGCCTTTAGGTTCCCATCCCGATCCTCACATACAGCAATCTTTCACAGGCACCAACTAGCCTTCCTCTTCTTCGGGACCACCTGCTTCAGGAGGAACTGGAAAACCACCATCGCCACCTCGATCGCCTCCTCGCGTTTTACAAACACCACCTTCATCGCCTCCAACTCCAAGAAACATGGCAGCTGCAAATCCCCCAAACCCCAATGCTAATATGCCATGGCTAGCTCAGGATGCAGTGGCCGTCCCCGGTGTTCAGCACTTTTTACCTAAACATCCTGAGACATTACTGCCTAAGTTCAACCCTGAGTTGAAAGAGCCAGCGGAAGATCATGTCAAGAAGTTTATGTTGGTAGTTCAACTCTTGGATGTTGAACATGAAGATGTGGTCTGTTGGCTTTTCCCTTATACATTTGAGGGAAAAGAATTGACGTGGTATTTTTCACTTACAGCTGGTTCCATTACTAGCTGGAATGAATTTGATCTTGCATTTACAAACAAGTTTGGAGATGACAAGACTCCTGCTATTTTAGTCTCAGAATTGTCTAGAATTCACATGGAACCCAAAGAAAAGGTTAAAGATTTTAACCAGCATTTTCTAACTTTAAGAAACAGGGTTCCTGCTACCTCAAGGCTGATGGAGGACGTTAATGTTGAATTTTACACTTCAGCCTTACCGGGAAAAATATCCATGTTTGTCAGGAAAAAATCCAAACTTACCCTAGCTGAAAACTTTGAAGAAGCAATTAAAGTCGAAAAAGATGTGAATTCTACAAAGGCAAATCCCGGAGTAGATGATGATTCAGCATCTTCTTCTCGGAAGAAGGTAGACATTCCTACCAAAGGCTCTGACAAAAGGGGCCAAGATGCCTTAGATATTGACAGTTTACAAAGAGTCATTAAAAAACTGTCTAATGAAATCATAGATTTAAAAAAGGGTACTTCTGAAAATACCACAAACAAAGAACCACCTAAACAGTTTTTCAGAGAACCTTTTCAAAATTCAGCTGCGAAACAAACTCCACCCTCTGAAGCTAACAATGTTGAGGAACTCAATAGCTTCCTCAAATCAATATTTTTAGATCTAGAAACATCTACTGAAAATGAAACTCAGTCTTCCGGACAGAGTTCTCAAGATAACCAAAAAATAGATGATGGCAATGATGATAAACCACCCCATGTCATCAGTCATTTCTGGGACACCTCAGAATTAACTGATGATGAAGATGTGGCTGTTGTCAATGTAAATCAACATCAGTACAACACCAGAAGTAAAAAATACGAGCCCCCAGGTGAACCTGCTACAACTGTTAAAGATAATAGTTCAGCTATCAAAGATAAAGATCAGTCTGCAAATAGTAAATCTGCACATTCCCTTGAGTTAGAATACGAATTGATCGAAGACATAAAGAAAAGCAGAGCCAATATCTCTCTATATGAACTCATAAAGATACCTGTGATTCGAGATAAGATGGTGCAAGGAGTTTTCCCAAGTAAATCTGGTAAGACTCCTTCCAATCAAAATAATTCTGCCATTAATAAGGATAACTCAAAAAAGGCTTCAGTTAATGCATCATCCATAGGCAAGAAGTCTTATTCTTCAACTCCGCCCTTTTTACTTACATTTGAAATATTTAATCGTAAAGTGCATAACTGTATGATAGACTCAGGGGCCTCCAAGAATGTGATGCCTTACTCTGTATGTAAAAAACTTAATGCTGTCCCTGAACCGTGTGATACAAGTATTGTACAACTTGATCGTTCAAATGTAAAGGTAATAGGTAAGTTGAAGCAGGTGCTGATAAGGTTGGCTTCGAATCCTCAAGTTCACTTTATCATCGATATTAATGTTGCTGACATCCCTGAAGCATATGGTTTGTTTCTTAGCACGGATTGGTCACAAAAACTCAATGGATATTTTGCGACAGACTGGTCGCACCTGTGGATATCTCATAAGGGTCGCCCGAATAAAATCAGGATCGATCGAGAACGGTATATGAAGCATACCATCACTGAAATCGATGACTCAAATGAACCAGTCTTGTTCACTGATACCATAATGGGTAACTACATGGCTGACTCATTTTTTGGAAACTTGGAAGCTAAAATTTCAGAAATTCCAGATTCAAATCAGCAGTTTGAAATTTGTCATTTTACACATGTCCCAGCTGAAATTCCAGTCCCAGATACACCACATTTAGATCTCAATGATGGTTATTGGTCTCTTTACTTTGACAGTTCCAAGTCAAAAGAAGGAGCTGGTGCAGGATGCTTACTGATTGACCCTTGCAGGAAAAGGTACTTCATTGCTTGCATATTAGAATTCAATTGCACCAATAACATCACTGAATACGAAGCCCTCATTCAAGGGCTGAAGAAATCGATTGACTTGGGAGCCAAAGCCTTGGTAGTATTAGGATATTCTAAGATTATTGTTCTTCAGGTACGTAATACAATACACTGCATAGCTGGACACTTGAGAAATTATCAGGCTGAGGTATGGAATTTACTATTAGCATTTGAAGCATTTAACATAAGTTCCATCCCTCGTTATCTAAATCAGGAAGCTGATATTTTAGCTAATGTTGCTTCCAGATTGATTCCATCTGAAGGAATCCTTACTGATGCTTTCTCGGTTGAATTGCTGTTCAGACCTTCTATACCTGACAACATAGCAAATTGGAGAGTCTTCAATGATGACCAGCAATTGATCGATTTTCTGACTTTTAAAGATACTTTTAAGGATGCGATTTTGGACGAGATGACTCATGATGAGGATCTACACAATTTTGCGGTAATCCATAAGCCTTGTTCAATTTAGGAATCTCTCGATCAGGTTAGTGCTCTTCCCAGGTCAGTAATCAAACTTGAGAAATTCTATGACTTAAAGGATAAATTTAAAGTTGCAAGCAATTGTAAAACTAATAGCTCCATCATGCAATGTGACATTGTGAATCTAGGAACTGAGCAAAACCCTCAATGTGTGAATCTGGGCAGTACATGTACTTCCCAGGAAAAAGCAGCCTTCATTAAACTCTTCAAAGAGTTTAAAGACATATTTGCATGGACGTATGATGACCTGAAAACATTCGACCCTAATATCATGCAACATGTCATTCCTATGAAACCGGAGGCTAAGCCTTTTCAAGGGTGAATCCACGGACCTGGGTAACACTTTTTGGCAAGCGGATTTCGGCAAAATCAAAAAAATGTACCTCGACCGAGGTTTTATAAATCCCTCGACCGAGGTTTTAATACCTTGACCGAGGGCTTATCAAGACCTCGACCGAGGTTTTTTTCATCCCTCGGTCGAGGTATTTATTAACCCTTAGTCGTGGTCTTGAAACCTCAAACGAGGGTTAATAAATACCTCGACTGAGGTATTAGCTCGGTCGAGGTATGTACCTCGGTCGAGGTACATACCTCGACCGAGGTGCCTTTTTCAAAAAAATTATAAAAAGAGGCCATGGTCCAAAGAC
>LPNX010373956.1:192009-223240 GCA_001517045.1 Pseudotsuga menziesii
TTTAAGCTCACACATTTCATTAAATGCAAAAATTCACACATTAAATGACATCGAAATATTTTAAAAAAATTATCACTATGAAGCCAACATAATATTCTACAATTTGTTTTTTTACTACAAGTCAAAATTCACATGGCATATATGCGTTTTGAGGGCTTCTATCTAGCACATGAGTAAAAAATCAGGTTTTCATCGCCAAATTTGGCCAAAAAGTGTTACCCATCTTCATGGAATCACCCTCAACAAAAATTGAGGAAAATGCACCCCAGCCTAGAACCAGCTGTCAAGAAGGAGCTAAATAAACTCCTTTCCGCCAGAATAATTTTCCCTGTTCGGCATGCACAGTGGGTAGCAAATCTTGTACTCGTGAGGAAGAAAAATGGTGACATCAGGTTATGTGTCGACTTCCGAAACCTGAATAAGGTTTCTGATAAAGACAATTATCTTGTTCCTACAATGGAGAAAATCTTGCAACAAGTCTCCGGATCTGAAATGTTTTCACTACTAGATGGTTTTTCAAGATACAACCAAGTCTTGGTATCCAAAGCTGACCAGTTGAAAACAAATTTTAGGACGCCTTGGGGAACCTATGCGTACAGGAAAATGCCATTTGGTCTCATAAATGCGGAAGCAACATTTCAGAGGGAAATGGACATCGCCTTCAGAGGTCTGATTGGTAAGTTTGTCATTATTTATCTTGATGATGTTACTGTCTTTTCAAAAAATAGGACTGATCATTTAACTCATCTCAGGAGAGTCTTTGAGCGTTGCAGGAAGTATGGAATTTCTTTAAATCCTAAGAAGTCTATCTTTTCAGTCACGGAAGGTAAGTTGTTGGGTTTTGTTGTTTCTAAACAAGGCATCAATATTGACCCAGAATGCACCTGTGCCATATCACTGATTTCGATGCCCCACTCAAAGAAGTCCATGTAGTCGTTTCTTGGAAAGATAAATTTTGTTTCTAGATTTATTCGTGGGTTTATTGTTCGGTCGCTTCAGAAAATGATAAGAAAGGATGCTGAGTTTAAATGGAACACTAATGAGAAGCAATCTTTTCATGACATCTTAAAAGCGATTTCTGAAGCTCCCACTCTAACTAGCCCAGATTTTTCCAAACCTTTCATTTTGTATACGTTTGCTTCTGATTCTTCTTATGCTGCTGTTCTAACACAGAAAAAACAGGAAAATAATGAAGCTCCTATCACTTTTACGAGTTCTGGTCTCAACGGTGCAGAATTAAATTACCCAGAAGTAGACAAGCAAGCCTTTGCTGTTTTCAAATCTATTAAACATTTCAGGCCTTACTTACTGAAGTCCCACACCAAAGTCATTGTACCATATTCTGCAGTTAGAAATCTCTTGGTACAGAAGGATCTTGGTGAAAAAAGAGCACATTGGGTCATGGCACTTCAGGAATATGACCTGGAAATAAAACCTTTAAAGATTGTCAGGGGGCAAGGACTTTGCAAGCTAGCAGCTGGGTCTGCGGACAATTCTGATCCTGATCTGCACTTCTTTAGCGAACCTTCTTTATTTGAAAGGGAAGTTTTTCCGGTCTCCACTCCTCCTGATTCTTGGTATGACGATATTAAGTTCTTCTTATTGCATGGGACCGCCCCTGAACATTTAGACCCATGTCATAAGAGGGCTTTAAGATTGAAATCTACACCTTATCAGCTTATTGATAATATTTTGTTTAGAAAGAATTTTGAAGGAGTTCTACTTCGTTGTCTAGAAGGACATGAGGATGATAATGTGTTATCTCAACTACATGCAGGACTAGCTGGAGGACACTTCAGCAGAGAAACTACTGCTCATAAGATACTTAAAGCTGGGTACTACTAGCCCACATTGTTCAAAGATGCATATTCTTTCGCCAGGAAGTGCCAAGAATGTCAGAGAGCAGGAGGTAGACTAAAGAAGGCAGCGTTACCCCTCCAGCCGGTTATCATCGAAGTCCCATTTCAGCAATGGGGTCTAGATATTGTTGGCCCAATCATACCAGCCTATTCACAACAACATAAATACATTCTGACAGCCACATACTACTTCACTAGATGGGTTGAAGCCATCCCTTTGAGGGTAGTCAATTCCAAACAGGTGATATCTTTCCTTGATTCTTTTATTATTACCAGATTCGGTATTCCAGAATCTTTAATATTTGACAATGCAACTTATTTTTCCTCTGCAAAATTAACTGAGTATGCATTGGATAGGGGTATAAAGTTGAAATATTCAGCTAATTATTACCCTCAGGGTAATGGGTTAGCAGAATCCTCTAATAAAAATCTGATCAAGATTATGAAACGTATTGTGGCTAACCATCATGGGAATTGGCATACTGCTCTGTCAAATGCTTTGTGGGCTGACAGGGTAACTCCCAAAGCTGCTATAGGAAAATCTCCCCTTTTCCTGGTGGATGGTGAAGAAGCCATCTTACCTCATCATCTGTTCTTACCCTCCCTACAGCTTGCCCAGTCACTACAGGAGGTACCATGTTCTTCCATGGAGCATCGAATTAACACCTTGTAGAAACTGGAGGAAGATAGGGAGTTGGCTAGAAAAAAATTTGAGAAACACCAGCAGACTGTGAAGCGTTGGTTTGACCTCAGGAAGTCAGTCAGTCGGGATTTGGAAGTAGGTGACTTAGTCTTGAAATGGGATAAGGAACACGAAGATAAAGGAAAACACACAAAGTTTCAATGCCTGTGGCTAGGGCCATTTATTATTACAGAAAAAATTGGTCCTAGTACTTTCAGGTTACAAACATTGGAAGGTGACATTGACGACCTTCCAGTAAATGGTCACCTAATCAAGAGATATTTTTGCTGATCCCCCTCAAGGGATCATCCTGTATATACCTGTGTGGTGTGTTTGCTTGATACATTTTATTTCGTTATCCTTTTGATTGATTTGCTGTTTTGTTTGTGTGTTATGAACCTGGTCAATTCATCAAACCTTGAACTGATGGCTCATTTTTCTGTCATTTATCTGTAAGTTATGCACAAATACATTATTATACTGGAAAATGTCATTCTATTTTGGCTTCTTGAACAGAGAATGGTGTTTTCATTGTTCTAGATTCTACCAGAAAAAGATCAAACCATGTTAATGTTAATTAAGTATATCAGTCTCTGCAAAGATTTGCCCAATGGGATTGGGACAGTACTTGGTAAAGTTATCTATTTAAATATTTTACGCCATCTCTTCTCGTAAAGAGGATCAGATTCGCCTCCCTATCTACTAAGATAATCTCATTTGAGATTAATAATAATTACGTTCTGGAGAAGGATGGACTTGAACATATGCAAAAATCTGAAGGACAGAAACTCTCATCACGAGATGATCTGCTCAAGATCATAGGTTTGCTTCCAGTAACATTGTCATCTCTGGTCACCAAGCCTGGGCAATGACCCTTGGATGGAAAAATCTGAGGGGTGAAAGGTCTCATCACGAGCCGGTTCATTTTAGTGTAATGCAGACTGGTGACTGACATGGTTACTATCTGGTTACCAAGCCTGAACCATGGCCTTCATGAGGAATAAATTAAAAGAAACTAGTAGTAACAGTTTCTCCCGACCAGAATTGTACATATATAACTAGCAGATAGGATACTGGCATTCTGAGGGTTTAGAAGCAACCCTGTCGAGGCTATGAATGCCTGCTGGCAGCAGGGCCATGCTTGTGGTATTGAGATTTTATCCTTAAAACTGAGCCATTTACTGTCTTACTCTTTGAGGACTAATTTCTGTTTGAGACCTGATTTTATCAAACAAATCGCTGAAACTGTAATTTTCTGGTAAGTTTTAGAATTATGAAATACTTGAATTTGTTTGAGATGTTAAAACAATGATCTTTGTATAATGGCTTGTATTAAGGATTTAATTTCTTTATGTGCATGATTTCAAGTTAAGAGGCAGAGATAACTGTTCTGCCCAGCTTGTCGCCATCTGTTGTGCCCTAGCTAAATAGCCTTTAAAAAAACATTATTTCATCTAACAAAATCCTATTTTGTTTGATGAAATGTTCGAATTTATCAGTGCAAAATAAAGAAGAATTACAGCTACTGAAACAATGCCATTTTGTCAGCTACTGAATTGGGGAAATTCATTGTTTTTAAAGCAACCTTTGCAACTATAGAATATTTAACAAAATCATCACTAATGAGTTATTATTTGTTTTTGGGTTTGCAATTAAGGATAAATATTAATGATTTCTATTTCCTTCATTTTATCCTAATCTAGAAATTAATCCAAAGCATTATGAATTGATTTTGTTGATTTTGTTATTATAATTATTGTTAGGGTTCAAATATTATCAATGGTTAGTTCGTGGTGATGTTGGTCAAGACCTAGTGTACGTAAGCCACATGTGTTACAAACCATTTCGAACATATCCTAAGTTCTCAAACCATGGTCGAAGTTACCACAAATATCTATGCCGATCAATTTTATATGGTATATTTTGCAAAGTCGATTCTTGATTTAATGGTTTGTA
Organism: Pseudotsuga menziesii; assembly: GCA_001517045.1. Taxonomy (NCBI): domain Eukaryota; kingdom Viridiplantae; phylum Streptophyta; class Pinopsida; order Pinales; family Pinaceae; genus Pseudotsuga; species Pseudotsuga menziesii. The sequence continues at coordinate 196,507 of LPNX010373956.1, forward strand.
ATTATGATTATTTATCCGCCACCTTTAAAAGGTAGGTCGAATCCATGGTAGGGATGCATGTATCATCGAGTTGATTTATGTCACAGCCTCTATCCTGATTCACCTATTGCGAAGCCAGCATGCTATCATGACGCTGGTACTTGACCTATCTATCGCGTTTAAGTCTTGGTACCTATCACTCGTCGTGGATGCCTGTAAATGGAACACCTGTTCTACGTACAGCGAAGGGTCTCCTATTATTTAATTCAAGGTAAATCATGATAATATCAGTTGTCTAGGGTCTTCGACCGTCGTTTGTGTCATCAATCAATTACCACTCTGGGTGCCGATGTCTTCGTTCATGCCAAACCCGCAGAGGTATAGCCTGCGTTTATGCATGGCTTATCCTGTTCATCACCTGGTTTTGCTTAGCCTTTATTCCAAGTGCTCACAATCTCGTGTTCTATATCTTGATGAGATATGGTACCTATTTTGCGTGCGGTTACGCACCTGGACATAGCCAATGATGGCACCTGTAGTAAGGGTTGAACCCTACGAAATGACCTTGTTAAATTCAGACTCTAAGCTCGCAGTAAAGGTCGAGGATATAGGGTGGATGCCGTTCTTGAAGAAATTCTCTGACTCAAACCCTGAAGTTACTAGGGTTTTTGCTCTCTCCCTAGTTGATTTTCAAGCAGAAGTTGGTGATCTTCGGTTTCGAGTTGATGAACGGTCAATAGCAGCCGCAACAGGTTTGTCCCTGACTGGTCAGAGATGGTTCAAATACCAGAAGATGAATATAACAGAATGGCAGCAGTTGCTTAAAAACCCTGCTCAGGAAGTCTCTTTTCGAACTCGAGTGGCCCATAAGTATTTCAAGGCAGAATGGCATCCTGTCCTTGATTTGATTCACCGTTACTTGACCTGTGAAGTCCGGTTATCGTCAGTGTATGTATATCACCTCCGGCTTATGTCTGTTTTTATAGGGTTTCCATTAAATTTGCCTTATTATCTTTTACATAGCCTATTCAAAATGTCCAATGCGATTAAAAAAGGCCCTAAACACGTTAGTCACAGCCTCTTTCATCATGGGTTGGTTTGCATGTTGATTGATGCTGAGTTGTTGAAGTTGGGTCGGTCGTGGGAGGAATTTGTAGAGTCCAACGGTTTTTCTTCGTTTTGTCACTGCATGTTCGACAACCCTAATGATTGCAACAAACACAAAGATCCTAGTTTAGTCTCAGTCCCTTCTCTGCACAGACCTTTGTCAAGTCCTGGCCGTATGAGCTCTGAACCCTGTGAAACTCCCATGGCAAATCAAGTCGAAAGCGCTGACACTCCGTTAAGGTCTAAGCGCATGAGGAGAGTTTCACCTGTGTCACCAATTACACCCCAAAATAGTATTGATAAAACTGGCAATCGTGGGTGAAATTATCCCAAGGCTAAATTGGGTGGTAGATTCACCAGGAGCATGGAGAAAGCTATTTTTGTCAAAACCCCTGTGAGTGACAAGGTTCAGGTGGAAACTATTGTTTTAGATGAGGAAGAATTTGATATCTCTCCGCCTATTAATGATAGTGTCATTCAGCCTGAAGTTGTTTCGAATCCTGTCAATGGGACTCTTCCTGTTATTGACAAGGATATTCCTGTGCTCGACAAAGAGGTGCGAGAGGATTCCTTGGTTAATGCTCCGACTAAAGAAAATACTGTGCGCGCAAATTCACCTGGTGTTTATTGTGTTGCAGATATGGCTCATCCTTTGTTTATTAATCGTGTGTTGGATAAAATTCATAGTATGGAGGATAGGGTAGGTGAAATGGCAGTGAATCGGGATTTGATAAAGGCTGAAAATGATATGTTAAAAGAGAAAGTTAATGCGAATGATCAACAGCTCCTCTGATTGAGAAATCATAAGAATAAGTTGATTAGGAGGGTTCTCAAATTGCAGGATGAAAATGACAAGAAAGAAGAAAAGGTTCATGAGCTTAACGCTCAGATTGCACTCATGCAGTTCAAGGTTGCTCCCTCGCTGAGTCATTCAAGTGGGGTGAATATCCAGGTCTTTAATGCTCCGGTAAATTTGTAGTGTTTTGGCGGTGTGTTATTTTTATATCAGGTTTGAAGTTTTGATGATCAAGTTTTATTTACAGGTATTTGTTGAGTGTGAATTGTTTACTAATTGTTTTATTTGTTTTTCTATTTTAATTACATTTTAATTACGTTTATTTTGTCTTGCATTGCAGGTATTATCATGAATATTTTCCTTCCCCGATTTTGATGATTTCGGTTGTATGGATGATCCCTCGATATTTGGAAGCAAATCGATCTTGCAGGAACCATTTTCTAGGTGCTGTTACCTTATCTGTGTCCTCGATCTCCTGTTATGGACTGAGTATTCACGCATATGCTGAAAAATGACATGTTCCCACTTGTCATTTTTATGCGAAATCAGTTAAGGATTTCAATGTGGATTATCTCCATCTTTTAGGAGGTTTTATTTTGGGGAAATTAAAATGTATATATAGGGCAGATAGCATAAGTGATGGGGGTCGATAATTTGGGAAAGGGAGGACAAGACCACTGTTCGATCTATCTGTGACTCGTGACAGTTAACTGTCAGTAGCTACAGTGTTTGGACTGGTGATGTTTAATGCATATATACAGTTTTTATACTTTACATATGGTTTATAATATCTTTCGGTTTTGCCACTCGTTTTTCTATATTATAAATGTTTGTGATAATTTCCTTGAAGAATTGTGCAAATATTATTTACAAGTATCGACTGTTACTGTTTCCGATTTTTGTTGATATGTCATGTTCTGTAATTAATGATTGATATCATTGTTATATTATGTGCAACGACTTCTTTATGCTTTTGTTAATATTTAAATTTCTTCAAATATTGTCAAATGTTTGCATACAGCGTCCTTGTCAGCATAAATCGATTACAGGTTAAATTTTTTATTGCTCCTGATCAGGATAGAGGGTAGATTAGGATAATGTGTGTTTAAGTTTTTTATTATATTATTCGAAAAATCTATTTGAATCAGATCCTTTTATAGGAATCACCAACATTCAGATTATTTCTGTTGTAATTATTGTACACTGTGTATATTATACATTACTCTAGGGTATTAACTATGTTAATTGGTATCTTTCTAGTCTTGTGTTTATAATTAACTGCTTTAAGTACGTTAAACATAACAGTTTGTCATTTTGTAACACATAACCTGAATTAACCTTGGTAATCCTAAGTGTAAGACCAAATAACAATCAGTAGTATTAATTTTAACCTTTATATTTTTAAATTCCCTGGCTAACAGATCCTTTAAACCTGTCGGGAACAACCATCCCAAACAGCTTGGAGCCTGTCTTAAGGATCCCGGTCTGGGTTGTTTCCCCCGTTGCGGGCTTAGTCAAATTCGCCCATCAACAGGTTGTAGATTCCATGGACATAAAGTCTAGTTCAGGTTATGTAGTCATGCTTTCACATGGTCCCATATTCTGGCAAAGAAAGAAACACTACACTATATCCCTTTCTTTAGCTGAGGCATAGTACAGAGGAGCAGTGAATGCAGCTACACAATGTGTGGGGTTGCAAGGTATTCTTGGGGATCTTGGTTTTTCATTTGATTCACCCATAGTCATTTGGTATGACAATAAAAGTGAAATCAATATTTCCACTAATACAGTCCAGATACAGAGTATCAAACACATTAATATACACATGCACTACATCAGGAGCTTGGCACATGAGCAACTGATATCATTTCAGTATTTACCATCTGCAGAGAAAACTACTAACATATTCACCAAGATATTCACAGAGAATAAATTCACCTATCTAATATCCCTTCTTGGAATGAGTGACACATGGTGATGGCTGATATTCACTTCCATATTTTGATCCATGTCCATTTTAGAGGGGATGGTTTGTTCCCATGAGGTTTTCCTCCTTACCTTGGTTATATGGACTAATCAATTTTTTTAAGAGGTGACTTGAGCCTTAGTTTCCAAGGCCTCAATAATGTGATTTAATTGCACTAATTTGGATGGTTAAGTGAATTTTGGATGGTTAAGTATGTGGCATCATACTTTGGAAGCCATGTTACTATAAAGGCCTTATTGATGGATTCATACATAGTTACATGGATGCTTGATGAACTAGGTTTCTTTCTTAGATGGACATGAATCTTTTGATTGAGGATTTGATTATTCAAGCAACAAGGCCCCCTTTATCTATTATTTTTAGTTGGAAATCGAGTCTATAGATTCCACTCTAGGATAGTATGTGTTAGCACTCAAAATTTCTACCTAAAATTTATATGTTGTTAATCCAAAAAAAATAGGAATTTTTGTTAGAGGGCACTCTTATTCATTCATCTTGGAAAAAATTTTCATTCTACAATGAAAATTAGAAATGTTGAAAATAAAGGTGTTGTATAATGACATTCTCACTCTTCAACATGCTACAAAATGAGCTACAATTCTGTAGAAAAAGGTTATTGTGGTATTAATTCAATGCTAAAGAATCAAACTTAATTATACAACAAAGGTTCAATTCTATTAGTATGGAAGCACTGCAGAATCCCATTAATTTAATGGACGAGTGTCTGTTATCACAATCAATGACCGATTTGATTAGGAATGTGAAATTATTCATATACAATTCATCGAATGATTTATATTTCTTTTCTTAAAAAAGGAAAAAAATTATTTCAAAAATGCAATTTAATCTCCACATCCATTTTATGTTTTGAAACCCCTTATCGAGATTTCATTCTTCAGCTACCATATTGTATACTCAGTTATGGAACCCCATAAAGGCAGAAATCTAGTGCATTATTAGCCTCATGGGATGATACTCGATGTTTATCCTTGTAATACCCCTAGTTTTTCCTTGTATGAATTTGAACAAAATTATGTAAATGATATAAATATGTTACTATGGCTTCCTAGTGCGAAGCTTAATGGAAAGGCTCGGCTAGTGAATGGATATGCATGTATGATGTAAATATTTTATTTGGAATTTGTGATTGGCTTATCATGCCAATTGGAAATGGATGCAAATATTATGTGCATAAATAATAAAATGGTCAAAGAATGGATTTGTAAATTGCACCAAAGAGGCTATGATTCCACCAGAGGTGAAGAGGAAAGAGGGGCCATGGGAGATCAAATCCTTGCTTCCATGTGTCAACACTAGAAATCACCCAAAATTATGTCATGTGCCTTGAATAAGCCAATTATCTCATTTTTTTGACTATTTTACAATCATTGAATGCATGTGTTGGGTAGGTGGAAAAAGTCATCTCATGTTGTTATTGAAGTATGGGATTAGCTAGGCTTTTGTGACAGTTTTTTCATCTATTAGAAGTCAATCTGTATCTTCCAGGAGTCCTTCCTTCTACTATCACAAGTTATTCTAATTGTCTTGCCACCATTTTCTCATACCTATTGGAGTCAATCCTCACTCACACACACTCTCAAGAAGATCTACACTACTCAAAGCTCTGTATGGTTGTAGGTGAGCTCAGAGGTTAGGCGAGTTAGGGAGCCTTTCCCTTTGTTTTCTCCTACTAGTGTATGCTTAATAATCCATGAATTGAGGCTATAGGTGGTTCTTTAGCAGCCTTAGTAGGTTACTCTTCTTCTGTGCACAAAGAAGGAGCACTCAACAAGATGGATATCCAAAGAGAATTGTTGATCAGTGAAGGGGATTCATGATCCAAGTAGGGTGTTGTGTGGGGAAGGTGTTATGAAAGCCAAGGTACGAGAGTTGAGTGAGAGCCGTGTAGAGATCTGAATGAGATTTTGGCTACGCATAGAGAATATATCATGTTTTGGGACAAGAGAGAAAATCCTGTAGGTGTTTCTTTAATCCTGGCGGCCTCATAGCCCAGCTTGTGGGTGGCCTCTAAATGTTAAAGAATATAAGTTATCAGAGTTCCTACTATTTTCTTGGATCTCGGTTGTTTAAATATAATTATTATTATTTATTTGAATGTGAAATGATTTTAAATTATAGAAATAATGTTTATACTTGCATATGCATGTTCATTGTGTGTGGGATGATTTATTTCCCCCCCTATGTATGGTTACTTATTTTTTGCACACGTATTTTATCTGTATGAATTCATAATATGGGGGTTGGGGTGAAATTGGAGGCCCTGAATCTATGCAATGTTCCCTCTCAATAGTTAGATTGGGTAAGAGGGACGTTACAATCCTGAATGCAAACAAAAAAAATTAGGATCTTTGTTGTTATAAGTTCTTTCAAAGTCTTCCAGGATATATCAAGAAATAAACATAGGTTTTTCATAATATTTGATTGTTACCAGGCCATGCTTAGTGGATTAATTATCAGAGTATCTCAGGAATCAATAGCCCACATTTCTCTTTTGTCTATAGAAGGTGAGAGGTGGTTTATACAAAAGCAGTAAAAGACACGTTGATTATTCTCGTCATTTTCTGGTTCTTATATTTTGGAATTGAATTCCAACTAAACCATAAGGAATATTCCAAAATTGTTAAAAACTCCTTTGGGAGTGTGGTGATTTATCTTAATTGAGGAAAATTTTAAAAATTTTGCAATGGTCTAGGAGAAATTAGGGTCCATAGAAGACGAGATTTAGCAAAAAAATATTGCGATCATTTTTTAAACACCGAGTCATCATCTAAATGTCTCGAGATCATGGATTTCAAAGAATTTTACTTGAACTATCCTTAATTTCCTCCAAGAAATCATTGATGATTTCTATATTTAGTTTATTATCAAAAGTTTATTCCACAAAGCTTGTAACATCTTAAGTCTTTTAATTTTTATAAATTGGATAATTTGAATGTAGAAGGGAGTGGAATCTCTTCCTCTTAGAGAGACGTAGGGGTTCATAAGGAGCAATATTCCTATGTGTATATCTTCTGTAGAATCCAATACAACAATGAATTTTCATGTTCAATAGTCATTTGCACATTGGATAGATTGTGTATTTCTTCTCCTATGTTCGTATTTATTTTATTTAAATGCCAAAAAGTTAGTGTAGTGCATTAACGATCCTTCATAATTCAAATCTAATAACATTTATGATTCCATTTCTATTGCCTAAGTTTGCAAGTTTCTTTAAGTGCAAGATTTATGTCTTCTAAACAATGTTTAAAGATAAAAATATCTTCTTGTGAATGTTAAGCTAACTTACTTTGCATTCAAATTCCTTCTTCTTTTCTTTGTTTTATATTTTGTTTGATCTCTGAGTAAGATGCCAAGGAATTGTGAGACTTTACCTTTTTTGTTAGATACCATTAAGCTTTAAATATAATATATTTTACTACCTTGTGTCATTGACCTACCTTTCAAAACTAAACAACGCTCACACTAATGTTATCCCAAGCTAAATGTGTGCTAAACTTTCCCTTCAAGTAGTCAAATGACAACTTTTAGTGCTAACATCTTTTGGCATCATTTCTAGGGATGAAATTGAATATTTCCCCTGGGAGAATGACCATGATTAGATATGAATGTGATGGTGATATTCATACACAAATTTGACTGGAGATATTTCACCTAGAGGCTCCATGGCCAAAGAATCCACTGGAAAATTCACTAGTTCATAATGTCAATGTCGTCTGATTCTCGAATGAATGCTATAGTAGCTGCAAGGTTTTCTCTTATAATTTTTTTTGTTGTCCTTGTAATGTTCCTCTTGTATACCCCTAATAAATTTGTAATTTTGGAATATTATTGTACAAGGCTTCTGGGTGAGGAGCTCAAGGCCAAGGCCCTACCTGAAGAAAAACATGAAAGTTGGGCGATTTACTTCCTAAATATTAAAACATCAAGACAACTTAAACGATGGGAAACTGAACAAGGAGGGAAAGAAGAGAATAGTTAGGGAACCTCAATTCGATGCCATAGTCTGATCAACATAGTAACTATGGAATTCTGTAAGGATCCCTATTTTCCTTTTTCCGTAACTAGTCTGATTAAAAAATACTATAGCCTAGAGGGTTTAATTCTGGCATAATTCAGCCATGGCCTCAGAGGTTACCACCTTATTAACCTCGACAAAGGGATAAGGAGTTAAAATTAAAAAGAGAAAGAACCGAACAAAATTTCAAGTTACAAAAAGGGCAATATGACGAAGAGATATCATCACTCGAGTATATCGATAAATTACTAAATGGTAATGTACCATGGTGAGGAACTAATTTATGATGGCATAAATTAACATACACTTAAAATTATGAAATAACATATATATATATGTCCACTTTATTTCAGTAACTCGAGAGAAAGTATTTACATATATATATATATATATATATATATATATATATATATATAAGAAGAGTCAAACCCAAGATATTGAAGGATTTAGAGCTTGATTTTTAAAAGCTAAACACTGACAGATTTAAGCTAGGATACAGCCGAGCTAAAAAAAAGGATTTTGTGATAAAGAAGATTTTTCTCTCTAAAAATGACTCTAACCTCTCTTGATTACAAAGACCACGCATGGGTAACTGACTTGTTTTAAAAGGAATCTTTCTATTTTGTCCCGAGGTCTTAATGTCCTTGACAGACCTTTCCAAAATTCCTCCCTTTAATTTCAGATGGGCACGCCAGGAAAATAGAAAGAGGAGTAATTATTCTGAGGGAAAAATCTGAACCAGTCAGTAAATTCGGCACACCCCTCTGCTATAAGTATGAGGAAATCGTAGCAAGTAGGGGGGGAAAAAAAGAGGGGATCTCTGTATCGTTTGTTTCCTATCATAAGGGCATGGGTGATGGTTTCCACCTCATCCATATCGTTTTCTCTTGCAGAAAACCCAACAGTGGTAGTTTAGGAATTCTACCGCATCCATCTAAATAATTTTGGATTGATTATAGAGCTTGATTTGATCCATGCTTAATCAAAACTTTAAGATTGATGGAAATCGTTTTGCCTGGTAGGTTGCTCCTTGATCTCCCCATGAAGTCACCTCCTGTGATCTGCCCTTATAAATCGAGATAAGAGGTTTTGTTTGGTTAAATTAGTGAAGACTAAAAAACGAAGGGAAAACCTCTCGTTAATCTCTAAAAGGTTCATGTTTAAAATTGAAAGTGTTTATACCTAAGATTAAAAATATAAATATGTAATATCTGAGAGATCTCAAAAGAAGGAGGCCTATGCATAGGAATTGTACTTTTTGGTTTTAAACATCTTGAAACGAAGTATAGATGATGATATACCTAATGTTGGGATATATAGCTTAGAAGTATTCTCCACAAGAGAGTTTAGGAGAAGGACAAAACATAAAGTATGGTGATATGGAAGTTGCGGATTGTAACCCTTTGCAATAAATATGATATGGAGCAACAGTTTTGGTGGACGTAGCCCAAATATTTGGGTGAACCACGTGTATGGTGTTTTTGGTGTTCTTTTATTTATGTCTGAATGCCTTTTTCTTCATTTGTTTCCCTAGGATGACATTGATAAATTTGAGGTTCTTGCAAGTTTCGATTCTATATCCGAATGGTTTAAAGTATGCATATGTATTAGAAATAATTGTTACCAAATTATATGAAATGAAGGAATTAGTGCACCAGAAAAGGTAGGTTAGGTTTATTGAAGTACTTGGTTGTTTTATCAATATACCTTATTTCCTATATGGGATGATTCCGGTATCGAACTCTTTTGAAATAGCTATACACAACAAAAGGATCCAAGATTCTTTCTACAGTTTTGTTTAAATTTATGTCATTAGAATTTGTTAATTGAGTTCATTAAAAAGGGGCCATTAATGCTCGACTTCAAACAAGGAAAGTGTTGGCAGGCTGGTAGACACTAATGGCCACTCCCAATTTTATAATATAATAGTTGTGATTCATTATTTCTAGTTGAATCTTTTAATAATTTCAGAACCAAGTTAAGAGGGAGATAACTTACTCAATTAAGCCTTCATGAACTTGTAGAAGACACAAATATGGTATCATGATGTCATCTATTTAAGTGGCGATCATTTGATGAAGGAACTGAATCAGAAAATAAGAAAAGGTAATTTGTGAATTGGTTTTTGTGATATTACGGAAGTCAGATCCTTGTAAATAAAGCTTAAATTGATTGGTTGATAAGTATTTTGGAGGGAAGAATACTTTTGTCTTATTGTTGATACTTCACCGAGGTTATTTATTACGAGTATTAGGTTAAGGTCCTTCATGGGTTTTCTGGCACAAGAATGTTTCCTTCCAGTGTAAAATAGCTTATATCAATTCCAGGTCCTCATTATGATTCACAATTGAAATAACTTGGGCTTGGTCATCTTCTGTTGCACCCAAGGCTTGTTGGAAGGTAGGGTAGTTTTACTTATAAGGAATACTAGTTGTTGAATATAAATTGGTATGTGCACCCAAACTACCGTTGTACATATCAAATCCTCCATTAAATCAAATTGGGTGGATGGCATGCCATAAATGATGATGAAAACTAAAAACGTTCAGAAAATTTCTGCCACTAACATGATTGACTCTTTTTATAGTAACAGTAAAAAGCAATATTTTTTACCCCTTTTCACTCCTAACGCCATTGAAGTAAAGGAGGTCTGTTACAGATGGTATCAGAGCCAGCTACAACATTGGACCCTAATAATGGGCTAACAAGATAGTTTTGCAGGATTACATTTTGAATAAATTGCGACAGTTCGTACTCTCTTGGGATCAATTCTTACTCCTTGCAGAACAGTTCACAGAAGTGGGAAAGGTAAAATTTTGTGGCCTCCATATGGTCGCGTGCTGAGTTCCCAGGCGAGTACTGTGCGGGTAATAGATTAGTTAAATTATTGATATTGAACAAAATCTGTAAATTGATTTGGTTATGTTCTCAAAAAAATTAACATTGATGGTCTGGTAGCCACCAATCATGTGTCTGGAAGTAATGTTTTGTGACTCAAATCTGCATGACCAAAATCTTATATTTTTAATTTATGCATAGAAATATTTCCCTTTCTTTATAATCGCAAGAGAAACATGAACATTGATGAATCTTTTCAGGAACAGTCTTTAAGAGTAACGTGAAGCCTCAATGAACTATTTTTGTATCCTATTCCGGGCCTATGTTTTAGTGAAATATCCATCCTTGTGCTCATCTAGGTTTAAAGGAAACATATCAAATATTTAAGACTGTCGACATTTGCCCATGCTCATTTTCAGAAGTCCTATCATTGAAAAACTTCTCCTGAATTTGCTTTCCTTGTGTGGTAAGATAATTTCTTGTTGTGGAAATGTATGGTAGGAGTTTGTTGAGTGTTGAAGAACTAACCGTATTTGATTTTTGTGTCTACAAGGTTTAATGGGGAATATGGTCTTTGAGCATGGAAACGTTTTCTATTCGACTGTCCTTGTCGATTGTTTGTCTAGATATTAATCCATGTAGATTGAATGAGAAGGAAAATATGTAATGATCACAACGTTTTCTGAAAAGGTTGGTTACGCATTACAGGTGAGCATTTTTTCTATTAATTATCATCCAAAAAGGCCTTCTGAAACTGTATTTTTAATCAGTTCATTGTGACTATAATACCTTAAACATAATTTACACTCCGCATATGTAGTAGTTTAGCTCCTGCACATATATCATTCAGTGCATTTGTTTTCAAAGATGTTGTATACATGGACTCAAATCACCAAGGCAGAAGAAACCTAGTTCCACACTATTGGATCAGGGTGTTCCCTTAATACTGTGCAATATTTATAAGCGAAAGTTGTGTTTTCTATTGTAGGTTTTCGTATATCTTTTGCATTCTTGCAGAATATTAAGTTAGAAGGTAAGATTTATGTATTATAATTGGTTCAAACTATGATTGTCGCCAAATGAGAAGTTTAATGACTTCACTACATTATAGTTACAAAAAAACATGTTGCAATGGTCCATTATGTATTGGTGATGTTTCAAGCAGTAAAAGCTTATGAAAAATTTAATTTTGAAGACCATAGAAAAAAAAAATTCAACCAGATCAGAGACACGGCTAAGATGATATCCTGGTTAGTTCATAAGAAAATACCACGAATGATGTATTCTGATCTTGACTTATCCTGCAAATGTTCTTTAAAAATATCACAAAATAATTCCGACAATTTCAGAAATTGCATGTTTGAGACTTGGAGCTGTAGTTATTTAAGTTATGCAATTGGGGATTGTTCAGAATTAGATTCGTTTTTCTAAAAATGATTAAAGATCCACAATTACTTGGATATATTTTGGCATTCAAAATAGATAGACATACCTCTAAGTATAAACCAAAAGCATCTTAAAGTACAATTGCAGTCCAATTTTGTTTTGTGCGGCTTAATAATTGTGAAATATGCATTATATTTGTAAGTCAAAGATAGATGATAAGTGACAGTACTGCTTTGCTAAATGAATTACAGCTTTAAACATGTGCATCATAATCGTGTAGGCAATTGCTAGAGAATCTAGTTGTGTTGAGGCACTTGTTAATTGCTATTCAGTTACATTATAGATTCATTGGTATAAGAAGCATATTTTCAATTTATGCACTGTTTTGATCAATCCTCACCACATATGACAGCTTCATTATTCCTAAGAAGTTATACATAGTTTTTCAGAACTATAAATTTCCAATATTGAGTCAATCATTTGGAAGTATCTGTGGAACTGAAAGGCCATTAGGTACCTCCTCTGCAGGAAGCTGAGATGCGACAGGAGCAGAAGCATTCTTTTTGCAAAATGATTCAAATCTTGATTTTGTTAGATATGCTTTATACTCTAATCTCCTATTACAGTTTGTTGCACCCCTTCAAGATATGAATTTGATTGCCTATATTTATGTTGATACAGAATAGTACAAATATAGAAGAAAATAATAAATTTAAGTTAATGTGTAAGGTGGTGTTTGCATTGTCAAATTTACTAGATTTTATGTGGCTTCTTGTGAATTCCTTCTTGTCAATTCTGGTATTAAAAAGAAATTTGACAATGCAAACACCACCTTACACATTAACTTCAATTTATTATTTGCTTAGAAATTGAAAGGGCTCTTATCCGATGAATGAGAAATGAAGCAAGACATGACGTATGCTAAAAATTTGATGATATTTTGATAAACTGACCACTTATGGATTGATTGCAGGCATGTGAAATTGTGTCCCTGAGGAGTGCTAAAGCTCCAGGACTGTAAAGAGTTATGAATATATGAGAAATATCTCATGTCCATTAAGTTGTCACCATGAGGAAGTGGTGATGGAGATAGTGGTTGAAAGCTACCTTGTTTTTCCCCTGGGCCAGCGAGGGACCACTACACATTATGGGGACACCCAGATGTAAGACATTTTGATTGAAGACTTGTTTCGCACACATTAGAGGACTGCCACATGAGTGGGAGAATTTGTGAAGAGAATAACCTCTAGGAGTTGTGGGGGTGTGCGAGAACGGAGGTGCCTCAACTTGGTGAAGCACCCTGAATAGCACAAAAATGAGATATTCATAAGGGTGGGTATCATTCTTGTGTTGGGTGGCTTGAATTGGTACTTGAAGTATTGTTAGCACTTGGAGTGCTGGGATGGAGGACATCCAAATATATATATATATATAATGCTTGGAAGAGGTATGTGCATTACAAGTAAGCTGGTACCCATAAGGTAATATGTCTATTATTTGGAAAATAGTACTGACATGTATATCGGAACCACTGTGGATTTTGGAAATTGTATAATGTTGGTTTTTGAGTTTTACATTGTTTCAATGTCAATGTTAGTATATGTGCATATATGTTTTAAAAATGCAGGTTGGCTACCTAATCCCATATATCAAGAGGGATTAGGAAATACAAAAGAAAGCATTCAAAACAAAGAGATGAAAAGAAGAAAGATGATGAAAGAGAAGAAGGTAATCTAGTAGAAGAAAACGCTGGAACACTGAGGACGGTGTTAATTTTAGGGGGGAAGAATGTAATGTTCCTCCTGTATACCCCTAAGCAATTTGTAATTTTGGAATATTATTGTACAAGGCTTCTGGGTGAGGAGCTCAAGGCCCAGGCCCCACCAGAAGAAAAACTTGAAAGTTAGGAGATTTACTTCCTAAATATTAAAACATCAAGACAACTTAAAACAACGGGAAACTGAACAAGGAGGGAAAGAAGAGAATGGTTAGGGAACCTTAATTCAACGCCATAGTCTGATAAACATGGTAACTATGGAATCTTGTAGGGATCCCTATTTTTATTTTATTGTAACTAGCCTGATTAAAAAATACTATGGCCTAGAGGGTTGAATTCTGGCGTAATTCAGCCATGGCCTTAGAGGTTACCACCTTATTAACCTCGACAAAGGGATAAGGAGTTAAAATTAAAAAGAGAAAGAACCAAACAAAATTTCAAGTTACAAAAAGGGCAATATGACGAAGAGATATCATCACTCGAGTATCTCGATAAATTACTAAATGGCAATGTACCATGGTGAGGAACTAATTTATGATGACATAAATTAACATACACTAAAACTTATGAAATAACATATATATATATGTTATTTCATAAGTTTTAGTGTATGTTAATTTATGTCATCATATATATATATATATATATATATATATGTGTGTGTGTGTGTGTGTGTGTGTCCACTTTATTTAAGTAACTTGAGACAAAGTATTTACATATATATATATAAGAAGAGTCAAATCCAAGATATTGAAGGATTTAGAGCTTGATTTTTAAAAGATAAACATTGACAGATTTAGGCTAGGATACCGTCGAGCTAAAAAAAGGGATTTTGTGATAAAGAAGATTTTTCTGTCTAAAAATGACTGTAACCTCTCTCGATTACAAAGACCATGTAGGGGTAACTGACTTGTTTAAAAAGGAATCTTTCTATTTTGTGTCAGGATCTTAATGTCCTTGACAGACCTTGCCAAAATTCCTCCCTTTAATTTCAGATGGGCATGCCAGGAAAATAGAAAGAGCAGTAATTATTTTGAGGGAAAAAGTCTGAACCAGCTAGTAAATCTGCCCCACCCCTCCGCTATAAGTATGAGGAAATTGTAGCAAGTAGGGGGTGGGGGGAGAGGGGAGCTCTATATGAGCTCGGAACCCTGTGCGTTTTCCATGAGCTTAGCCCTTTGCGTCCTTTGTGATTTGGCTTTCTGCATTCTTTAGGATAAATTCTCTAGCATTTCCAGGAGAATGATCTCTGTAGACTCAGAACAGAGTCTCCATAAATTTACAAGCAAAGGGAGGAACATGTGGACCCAACGGAATATAGTTTTATTGGTAAGACCTGTGCGTTTTCTTTTATCTACTAAAGGCTACAATTTTTTTTATCATCCAGCATATATATGTACATACCTGTGTTCTTTCAGGAAATCTAGTCTACATTCTATGTATCTTCCCAAATGCTTGCGTTAATGGCGATAAAACTCTGATAAAAACCCTTCCGTTTGTCTGCAACCTTGGTTGCGTAGTGTTATCATTCTGAAACTGAAAACCACCTAGTTCAGGGCTAGGAGCCTATTTATAGCTGATTACTGAACAGATTCTTGACCCCATTTTCGACTTGGATTTCAACCAGCATGTGCTTTTTTTTGGGTGAATCGACTTGGTTCTAAACCCCGGCGAGTCGATCTAACTCCTTTCTTGATTTTAGACCCGACGTGCACACACAGTGAGGATCAATTTGATCCAACTCTTTTCTAGACTTCAAAGTTTGCGTGTACCTATATTAGGGGCTCGTTTTGATTTTGAGCTCCCCGGTTGACTCCCAATGCTACGTGAAATATGATCAGTTGTGAATCTTACTTTGATACTGATTCTCCTCTCTTGAGATTTGAATACTAACAGCGGCTCGAATCGAGTGGCCGGGGTCACCATTCTTTAAACAAATTTCATGCTTGGAATCGTATCATTTGTTTCCCATCGTAAGGGCATGGGTGGTGGTTTTCACCTCATCCATAGTGTTTTCTCTTGCAGAAAACCCAACAGTGGTAGTTTTGGAAGTTTACCGCATCCATCTAAAGAATTTTGGATTGATTATAGAGCTTGATTTGATCCATGCTTAATCGAAACTTTAAGATTGATGGAACTTGTTTTTCCTGGTAGGTTTCTCCTTAATCTCCCCATGAAGTCACCTCCTGTGATTCGCCCTTATAAATTGAGATAAGAGGTTTTGTTTGGTTAAATTAGTGTTGGTTAAATTAGTGAAGACCATCCGACTTGGTTAAATTAGTGAAGACTAACAAGCGAAGGGGAAACCTCTCGTTAATCTCTAAAAGCCATTTCATGTTTAAAATTGAAAGTGTTTATACCTAAGATTAAAAATATAAATATGTAATATTTGAGAGATCTCAAAAGAAAGAGGCCTATGCATAGGGATTGTACTTTTTGGTTTTAAACATCTTGAAAGGAAGTATAGATGATGATATACCTAATGTTGGGATATATAGCTTAGAAGTACTCTCCGCAAGAGAGTTTAGGAGAAGGACAAAACATAAAGTATGGTGATATGGAAGTCGGGGATTGTAACCCTTTGCAATAAATATGATATGGAGCAAAAATTTGGTGGACATAGCCCAAATATTTGGGCGAACCACATATATGGTGTTTTTGGTGTTCTTTTGTTTATGTCTGAATGTCTTTTTCTTCGTTTGTTTCCATAGGATGACATTGATAAATTTGAGGTTCTTGCAATTTTTGATTCTATATGTGAATGGTTTAAACTATGCATATGTATTTGAAATAATTCTTACCAAATTATATTAAATGAAGGACATTAGAGAAAATTTGGGGTCTAAAATGGGCCTTATAAAAAATTGTGCCATGGATGAGCTAGATTGAGTTGAATTTTTAAACCAATAGAATTTCAATATCTTTGGTCAACCATTATGGTTGAATTGGACACATAATGCTTATGTGTCATATTTTTATTTAACAATAGCTAACTCCATATCAACCTCACCTTGGTTGAGTTGTTGAAATGATCACCTTCAAATAAGATAAATAAACTTTAGCTAATAAATATAGAATATTTTATTTGATCACTACTTCCAACTCCTTTAAAACATAACATTCGCATTAATTAAAACTGTAGTGGAAGCATTTTAAAATACTAAAAACATTTATTAATCTTTTTTAGAAAGAAAACTAAATAATATTCAATTTTAAAGACTTATCTTGAAATACTAAATAAAAGATATTTAGTATTTTTAATATTATTTAATAATATTTAAAAAATAAATATATTTAATTATTACATCCAAAAATAAATAAAACATTTAGATACTAACAAAATAAAAAATAAAAACTATTTTTAATGTTACTAAAATTATAATAAAATTTGATTTTTCTTTTTTTCTCTCTTACCTACCTACCCATTGAACCGCAATTTTTTTATATTAATATAAAAATAATATGATTATACATAGTTTATTGCTTTTTATTTTATGTGATGTAATATTTTTTATATGAATTAATATAAAATTTATATTAAAAAATAATAGTGATTTTTTTATTTTTTAATATTATTATAATTATATTTTTCATTATAAATGAATATATTTGAGTTTTACATTTATTAAATATATAAAAAGTAGTGGTCTATTCATTTTAAAAAATAATAATATAAAATTCCAAAGTTTCCTTTCAAGTATTATGTGTGCACAAGAATCTAAATATTTCATTAATATTTTTAATCAATATCTCTTAACTCTACATTAACTCAATATAGTTGTCAACTACCATTAATGAGACGATTTAGGTTGGCTTTCATTAGATTTAATCTAACATGGCATATTTAGTGTGATGTGGCTTTTTTTTCATTTTCCTTAGGAGGTCTATTTTAGACCCCAAATTTCCTCTAATGAATTAGTGCACTAGAAAATTTAAGCGAGGTTTATTGAAATACTTTGTTGTTTTATCAATATACCTTATTGCCTATATGGGATGATTCTGGTATCGAACTCTTTTGAAATAGTTGTACACAACAAAAGGCTCCAAGATTCTTTCTACAGTTTTGTTTAAATTTATGTCATCAGAATTTGTTAATTGAGTTCATTAAAAAGGGGCCATTAATGCTCGACTTCAAACAAGGAAAGTGCTAGCAGGCTGGTAGACACTAATGGCCACTCCCAATTTTATAATTTTATAATGTAATAGTTCTGATTCATTATTTCTGGTTGAAGTTTTTAATAATTTAAGAACCAAGTTAAGAGGGAGATAAAAACTCAATTAAGCCTTCATGAACTTGTAGAAGACATAAATATGGTATCATGATGTCATCTATTTAAGTGGCGATCATTTGATGAACGAACCGAATCAGAAAATAAGAAAAGGTAATTTGTGAATTGGTTTTTGTGATATTACGGAAGTTAGATCCTTGCAAATAAATCTTAAATTGATTGGTTGATAAGTATTTTGGAGGGAAGAATACTTATGTCTTATTGTTGATACTTCACCGAGTTTATTTCTTACGAGTATTAGGTTAAGGTCCTTCATGGGTTTTCTGGCACAAGAATTTTTCCTTTCAGTGTAAAACAACTTATATCAATTCAAGGTCCTCATTATGATTCATAATTGAAATAACTTGGGCTTGGTCATCTTTTGTTGCACCCAAGGCTTGTTGGGAGGTAGGGTAGTTTTACTTATAAGGAATACTAGTTGTTGAATATAAATTGGTATGTGCACCCAAACTGCTGTTGTAGATATCAAATACTCCATTAAATCAAATTGGGTGGATGGCATGCCATAAACGATGATGAAAACTAAAAACGTTCACAAAATTTCTGCCACTAACATGATTGACTCTTTTTATAGTAACAACAAAAACCAATATTTTTTACCCCTTTTCACGCCTAATGCCATTGAAGTAAAGGAGGTCTGTTACAATCCATATTTTTCCAAATGATGTTTCTATTATGGATGAATGGGAAATTTTCATTCCGATATTCAAAGATGCTAAAGACCACAACCCTACAGAGAATTTTTTTATGTTTCATGAACTTATGTATCAGTTTCATATTCTCCATGAAGACGTGTTAATGAAGAATTTGTTATGTATTCCCTTGACATAAATTCCTGACAATGGTACATATCAATACCTTTTCTAGAATTTTATCGTTGAAATAATTTCATTACATTTTCATAATCACTCTAAACAAAATTTTCCAACTGAGCTTTTATTTGAAAATTGTTGTGAAGAATTTCATTCAAGTTTTTAGCATAGAGAAGAGTGTTGTTATAACAACGAGGAAGATGAATTTACTAATGAAGAACTTATCGAAGCTATTAATGTTGATATATGTAACAATTATTCGGAAAATGATTTTAGTTATTCACATGATCAAGGTCATATTGATCTAGGTTCTTATGAGAACTTAGTATTTATTAAAGACCACATATAATCAACAATTGAAGAAGTAGAGATGGTACATCCTCATGCTGCTACTTTGAATTATTTTAAATAATTTTGTGTCTAGATGAGCACCATCAAACTAATTGTGAATTAGTTTCCCCAAACTATAATGAAGTTCATGTTATTGAAGAATCATTTCAAGAAAACTAGCAACTTGTTTTTAATTATGATCATCATTCTTGACAAGAAACAAAGGTTTTTGTGATCCACCTATTTATAATGAGTATAATGATCTTGATGATGATAAATTACTTGGGAATCCAGAGGCATTTTTTTTTACTGAAGATTCTTATTAGCAGTGTCAAGAAAACAATCATATCATTGTTAATGAAAGTTAAGCCATATATGATGAGTATGAAAAATATTTAAAGGAGCATATTTGTATTCCAACTTGCACAGAAATTTGCAGAAACCAACATGTTTATGATAGTTATGCATCTTATTCATTAGAATATGACGAGGTATCATATTAGTTCACAAATATTTCTTTCCCCTCAACAGTTGAACACGACTTTCAAGAAATCGGTGAATTCACATTTGGCATTCTTGAAATAGAATCTAAATAGATAGTTCAATAGAATGAAGGTTTTATTAAGCATGATGTGTCTCCTATTGGTATTGATGAAATTGTGTTGCATATTCTTCATCCTTATGATAATATTGTTATTTTGGATGCTACTAAAAAAATTATACCGAAGAAATTAATGAACAGTTTTAAGGATTATTTGTTCCCCTATTTGTAACAAAATATATGATGTTTATAAGTTGTTCAAAGGAGCATAACATGATCATAATATTTCCAATGGATCGAAAATTGCATAGAAATTATTATTTTTTAACTCAGTTTGATTTTTTTCATGATCTTCAAGAGCCAATGGAAAATTACATGGAGTCAATTTATCTAAAGGTTCTAAATATGGTAGGTTTTGATATGCCACTCACTTGCAGTAATGAGTATATATTTTCCATGAAATTTATGTTGTTGATGTTCTATTCTTTTTTCTTTAGTTTATTGTTGACATGGTTTACAAAGTTTTTTTGAAAATATGCATTTGTGGTTAGGTTTTTCGAATTGTTTTTAATGGTTTTATATTTAATATCTATACAAGTTCTCCCTCATACTTGGCTGTAGAGCCCGCAATGAAAAAGCATAGGCCTTAGTAAACCCCAAACCTGAAGATGATTAGTATATGAAAAGGCATAGGCCATAGTCCACCCCAAATCTCAAATAACTAGCACACCGACATAGTTTGTGGTTGGATCACATCCATAGGGATCAAATGGTTGAGAGACAGTTATGGAATTGAAACAATTTTTGTATTCCTCGTATTCTTCTAGTTAAAATGTTCAAGTGTGAGTTATCCATGCCTAGCTACATGTTATCACCGACATTCTTCTTGTAATCCATTTATCAAGTATCAGTTATTATATTCTTTTTATTTTTTATCTCACATTCTTCTAGTTTTCTGCCATGAATTGTTTGTTATCCATTCATCAACTGTGAGTTATCCCTACATTGCTACCAGTTATCCATTCATTAGTTAGCTACTAGTTATTTTTTATATTCTTTTTTAATACTTGTTTATTTTGAATTTCTAACTAATATGAATAGCTGATAATTAAAACATAAATAATTAAAACATAAATAATCAGCAATTGTAATACTGAACTTTACAGTAAAGGTATTGGTATATAATAGAGAAATTATATTAAAATCAACTTCTTTCATTTCTTTGTCAAGTGCTTCCTCTAAAATTTGCAAAGACGTTGCGTCTCTCGAGTAACTGAGTTCATGCATGTTGAGTCTTATCATGTATGCAGAACATTGGTGAACTCGCTATTGGATTTCATCGGGAAATAGCCTTAGACGACAACTGTGAAGACAAAGCAAGCAAGTTGGAATTGATACCAGAAGGTGGAATTTATGAAAATTTAATTCTATAGAGTGGATTCACCTAAGCACTTACAAAAATTAATGGAGATTATTAGATATTGGTTAGTAAAATTTAAAATTTGTTTTTATTTTTTAACTATAAAACTCTAACTTTAAATCTTAAA
The DNA here is from genome assembly GCA_001517045.1 of Pseudotsuga menziesii. Classification (NCBI taxonomy): domain Eukaryota; kingdom Viridiplantae; phylum Streptophyta; class Pinopsida; order Pinales; family Pinaceae; genus Pseudotsuga; species Pseudotsuga menziesii. The sequence goes on from LPNX010373956.1 coordinate 217,932, forward strand.
GCTACTATGGATGAAGTCTGAACATCAATTGCCAGACTAAAGGTAGGAGTCCATAATTTTTGTTGATGCCCAGAAGAGTTTTTCGATAGTATTGAGTTCTCAAATATCCTCATTGGACAAAGAAATTGTGATCTCGTCACGATCATTTATGCATTTTAATTCAAGGGTTATTACAGAAGATATCAAGGTTTATTGCACAGGAAGAAATAGTAGGGTTCTAAGTGCTAACTTTCGTTTACCTTAATCAGAAATATAGAACATCATCTTTTTTGCCTGGAATATCTGACGGAAAACTCTGAAACTTTTTCATTACCTGATTGTTTGCCAGCATGAATGGACTAGATGGTCTTCCGGTGCTAACATCTCCACCACTGCCCATATGACAGAAGATCATTTTATTACAGAATCCTGTATAAATGTTTTTCCTGAGTAGAAAACAAATTTTCATCATCTTCTGCTGGATACTACTCACTATCACTCTATCCATCTTCATTATCTTGATTGATTTCATCTACAGGATACGCATCATCATTTTGTAGGCTTGTTCATTATGTTCTTGTTCATATGTATTTTCTTCCAGTTGATCATTGCAATAAGCAGTGTCTACATTTTTATTCTGTCATTTCTCTCGATTTTTGTAAGATTCATTGATCTGTATCTCTTCATATCTATGTTTATTCTTTTTTAACTTCTTGAGATTCATCGACCTCCGCAAACTCATTTTGACTTTTAGAAATAGATTTATTCCCATCATTGCTTTGACTGTCAGAAGCAGATTTATTTCCATCATTGCTTTGATCTAAATCAGAGGACGATGAATAAGGGATATCAAGATCAACATGAAACAAGGGCATAGACTTCTTACAAAACTCGTCTGAAATCCATGGTAATTCCTCTGAATTCCCTTGATTCGATTCATCGGACTCCGCAATGGCAACATCGATTAATTCTTGTCCTATTTCTACTCTGTAATATATATTTAAACAAAGCTTCTCTAATTATTCTTGACAACGGTCTACAGAATCATAGGTGATTGTTCGTGAGGAGATCCTAATCCTATAGCTAGAGATAAATAATGTTAAGGTGATAAATTTACCTATTAGTAGATTCCCTCTTAGGTGGTTTTTCTTACGAGAAATTTTGCTTTCCTTTTCGCTGGTTTTCTTATCTTTGCAGTAGATTTTGTTTTTCATATATTTTTTGTTCCTTCTATATATTAGCTTTCAAACGAAAATACATGGTCAACACATTATTCATTTGTTACAAACATTACAAGATCTCCCTCTTACTAGGCACTATTATTCTTGGCTGCAATTTTATTTTTGGCCAACTTAATATTGACAAACGTTACAATATAATGTTACAAGATGTCCCCCATACTGGGCTGTAGAGTGCCTCTCGGCGCAATAACTTGTATACAAGTCATGACATCATTTAGTAAATGTTTACTTATTTGAATAGTTGTTCCATGTGCAATGTCGATTAAAATGTGTAAAATACTGAACAAGTCTTTAATGTCCTTTGCCATCTTGATAAAAAGAATTGATTTTAGTATCCAAAACAATGTGTCACAAATAGATACCTTGAATCCCACTATTTAATGTCAGGACAAATCGTCTGACTCTAATTATAAGACACAAAGGACATTCAAAGACTTCACCAAAGAAATATTGCAAATGTGCCTATAATGCAAGATACATCAAATTTGTGACCAAAATTTTTGTGAAGTTCAAATAGTTGTTTTCCTTTGCTTGTCTTCTAGATTGATTGTATTCTTTCTTTTATTTGTGTACTTGTCCTCTCTATGGAATCATGTTCACATGCTCGATTCATTATATGCAAGAGAGTTTGTTTCCAAAAAAAAGTAATACCATGCACAAATAACCATAAGGCCAAATTCCACTATGCACCGATAGACGAAGCACACACACAAATACTCTACAACCCCCTTATTCAATTTCTAGGATGTTTAAGATACAATATAAAAAATTGTATTTTTATTAAGTATTCGCTTATAACATTCTAAGCACTTTAAACTCCCAAATTCAAAATTGTAGAAATGTTTGACTCAAATTACAAATTACTCTCAATATACTAAACTTGCAGAGCCTAAACTCCTTGTAACTTCCAAAACACCTTATAACTCATACAATTTTGCAATAAAAATATTATATTCTTTAAATTTTTATTTCAATAACATCTAAAATTACAATGTCTTTTATATCAAAATATTATTTCAATAACCCCCTTTCGAAATATTAAGAATCTAAAATATGGAGACCTTCATTATTTTAATTCACGGTGACCAATAAACACTTTGTTATAATTCTTTTTTACCTTTTAAATTAATGCAATAATTGTTATAAATAAAAAAAATTATAACTCCATTACAAATTTGAAATACAAAACCTTCCATTATAAACTAAAAAAATCAATTTCAAAGTATTTCATATATTCTTGAAATTTCAATCACAATACCTGGTGCTATAGTTTAACAATTATATAGTTTAAAATTTCAAATCACAATACTCACTATTGTCCATAATACATTTTCAAATTTAAACAAAGTATTTTGTATAACTCAAAGATTAAAAGTAATTTGTGCTATAATTCTCAAATTAAAAATGCAATACTCACTGTAATTTTGCCATAATACATTTTCAAATTCAAAAATAGTATTTTGTATAACTGTCAAATTGAAAATGCAATTTTTTTACCAAGCTCCATGGATGCACCCTTAATAACAACTCATCAATTTAAGATTAGTCCCACCACTCAAGTATAACCAATGCTTGATATGCAATTTCCTAGCAAGTATAAATAGTAAAATGTGAGTTTTAAGATTGTAAGGTTTCCAATGTCTTTAATATTAGGTTTCTATTGAGTTTTCTATTCTCTTTCAAGCCCCCTTCACTAGAGAAAGCTCATTCTTGGGGACAGCCAAGAAAACATGTAGACTTCACATCTTGGCTCAACAACCTATAATTCTTGAGGTATTCTTTATTGTATAGATATTAAATATAAAACCATTAAAAACAATTCAAAAAACTTAACCACAAATGCATCCTTTCAAAAAAACTTTGTAAACCATGTCAACAATAAACTAAAGCAATAAAACATTCTAAAACTAAAACAATAAAACATTCTAACAACTTAAAAAAATATATTAGTAACAATATAAAACAAAATAAAACTATAATACATTATTACAATAATGATTTAAAAACATCATAAAAATCCAATACATATTTTATTTTCTAAAAAAAATCCACCCTTAAGAAAAACATATTTTTATAATATTTTTACAATATCTAACCATTACCACAAAATATATAATAGGTGGAAATAACTCCAAATACAAACACGCACCTTTATACTATTATCATGCATTTTTTAAATTATAAATCTCAATTCTGCTATTTCTCACGAAAAAAACTTTTACTCCGCTTTTTTGTTAAAAGCTTAAATTCCGCCTTTAACACGCCTATCGTATCCGTCACAACTGACAAAAGCTTCGGCGCGCTTACTCTATCCCTTCAAAGAAATATAGATGGGACGCTTCCCATCTGTATATGCGTGTGGTGTGTCATTCTGTCTGTAAGAAGTTGGAGTTGGAATGACCTCTATAACGCTATGCTCTGCTCGATTGACCGTTGCGTGGGCAAATGGCCTCTGCTCTCTGGCGCAGATCTGCTCTGGAACGACCTCTGCATAACACGAATAGCCTTTGTTAATAATCGCAGGTATAGCTCTAATTGAGCAGCCCGAACAGCCTCTAACCTGATGGAGATCAGGGCTCTTTGTTAATAATCGCAGGTATAGCTCTAATTGGCATATTTGTATTCAGTTAGAAATCTTCAGCATTTTGTATGTAACTGCCCAAGTACTCTATGTCATACAACGACCCTTTATTGGATCTGCTATATTGTGGTATCTGACCTGCCCTGCTCTGCTCTGAACGACCTCTGGATTGACCTTTGCTTTAGACTGGATGGGAAATGACCTCTGCTCTCTGCTCTACTATATCATGGGATCTGCTATGAAATGACCTCTGCGTAACGCTATTGAGCAGCTCGAACAACCTTGTCCATGATGGAGATCAATGCTCTTTGTTAAGATCGCAGGTACAGCTCTAAGTGGCTTATTTGTATTCATTTAGAAATCTTCAGCATTTTGTATGTAACTGCCAAGTACTCACAACCCATTTTGTGCTAGAACGATCCTTAAATTACAATGATTCACAGAGATAAATGGTACAGCTGGGATGAAACTTTCTTTCAAGAGCTGTGCAAACCCTTTATTGAGACAATTGGAAATCATTTTTAAAATAGTATTTGTACTTCTATTTCCCTAGGTAAGCTTCCCTCACTCAACTCGCTTCAAGCTCTGAAGGTACTACCTACCTTTTTTACTTGTAAAATCTTTTTTGTTTTAATTTTTGTTTAGATGAACAATATAACTGTTTGTTGTTTGAATATAGCTGTTTGGAAAACAATTCTGTTTGTTGATTGAATATGGATGTTTGGAAAACAATAGTGCCATAGTTTTTTTTGCCAATATCCAAATTTTTATGACAGTGTTGGAAAAAAAAAAATAATGCTGTAGCTACAGAAGAGTTGTGTGAACTTTAGAAAACAATAATAGTGTGGCAGCCAAACATTGTTTCTTTGTTTTTGTTGGCTATTTTTTGGCTTAAATTTTATTTGGATCAGCACGTCGTGTATGTAAAATCATCATGTAACATAAATGATTTTAACATGTAATCGGACTACTTTAAAATGCATACAGTGATTATAAGAAAATGCATATAGTGATTATAATAAGAAAATGCAGTGATTATAAGAGTTTATAGAAGATTAAATCCATATTTATATAACAACCATTCCATTTGTCTTTCCAAATTTATGCTTACATTATTGTGGTGTGTGTTGTAAGTTGAGAGGATGAACTAGAGAAAAATAGTTTGAATTCTAGTAAGTTATTTATTAGTTTCCATAAACTTTATCCCAAACAATATTGAAACAACCTTTTTGGTTAACACATAAATTTATGGAATTTGTGAAACCTCTTATAGAAGTAAATAAAATTTTAAAATATTAGGTAGAACCATATAATTATGTCTTTAAATGATTGCTATAAAAGAAGTATTTGTTATGAGGAAAAGACATAAATTATGTTTTTTAAATTTTATTAAAAATGTATTTGGTTATAATGTGATATATGATTTTATTAAAAAGACAATTTCTATTTTTAGCTTTCATGTGATATTTTATTTTATCAAGAAAACTATTTTTTAGTTTATGGAAAAA
>LPNX010373985.1:0-10177 GCA_001517045.1 Pseudotsuga menziesii
CTCATCAGTTCAGCACAAGGAAACATCTCGGGCCTAGTGGCAACCCTCATGATTGCAGACTTCTCTATGTTTGCGTAGATATGTTCCTCCTCCAGGCCCGTATCTAGAACTTCCCTACGGGAAATCATTCTATGTATGTCTCCCCATTTATACTCAGGGTCCACCCCTGTGACACACTGTGTATCTTCATATATGTATTCAGTAGGTATATCGGCTTCTATGGCCATTTGCTCTTCTACCACAGGTGCTTTCTTTTTCTGTCTTTTGGACATCTTGAAATCTTCCTGCAATGCAAAACATCATAATATGAAGCCATTCAGATTTTGAAAATGTTAAGAAGTGGTTTATTCTTTCTCCATTTGTATATGTGGCTACAATGGTATCAGTCATAGGTTCTTTATATTTCAGAGTTTGACCTAGTTATGCAATCTGTTGAGCTTATGCTATCATCTTATATCAGTGTAACATATACATGCATAACCAACCTACATTATGATTATTGAACTAGCAGCACAAAACTCAACCCATCTCTGCAATATAACTAACCATAAATGCTACAGGATATACTTCATCAAATGGTCTGCCATCGAGACTAATCAATATATTAATTTATAACATTGACATTAAGTAATGTAAATGCAAAACCAACACGATTATCCTGCAAACTTAAACCATCCCTAGCAAGAATAAGAATAGCACAGCCTATGCCGCTCGCGGCCATGACAATTACATTGGTGCGGTCATTAAATGCGGACACCCACGACAATCCTTCGCGCAGAGGATACCCATCAGTTCCATTGCTCATTATACCCATAAAACTTTGAATAATGACCGCGGCACGGCCCTAGGGCTTCACGGTGGCCAACGATGTCGAATGCGCAGTGCGAAAGCTACGACTAGGGCTCGAGGAAAAGGAAAACAAACGGCCGGACATCTATCATGGACAAACTGCAAACCCCCCCCCCCCCCCCCCCCCCCCCCCCAAACGTTTCAAAGTCCACATCACAACAAGAAAAAACCAGGTGCAGGCGGCATAACGGCCGCCTGCACCCTGTCTTCCCCAATCTCTATGGATGAACCAAAACGCGGAGGTAGATGAAAACGCGGCTTTATAAAAGGGAAAAAACCCAATCCCTCCAACGACCAAAAACTATTCCCCCCAATAAGATAACACGCAGGCGCAACTGCTGGGGAGAACGGAACTACCAACCCTAGCCACGGGTAAAGAAGAACCCCGTTTACGGAAAAAAAAAAAAAAAAAAAAAAAGGCCGTAAATTCTTCATTATTTTCACCCTAAGTAACCCAGCCAACACTTTGCAAAGAAAGGCTTAAGCTCCTACCTGGCAGGATTGTACGAATGAATAGGTGACAGCGATGGAGTCCTTGACCAACAGCTGGACGCGGGTACCGGTACGAAGCTCCACACAACTCGCTAGCTTGACAATGCGACAGCTCGGACGCGATAAAACAATAAAAAAAAACAACCACGCGCCCCGTATATATAAAAAAACTAGCACGTGCGACGAGTCAGACCAGTCAGGCCGGATAGGAAAGTCTCGACGGGCGACTCAACTTATCTATGCCCGCAACGGTGGGACACCCTCTTCACTCCACCACCCGCATCACCAAACAAAGGGCATACGCTTTAAAATGAGGTCGGGTGGCAACGGAATCATTTGTCGGGCGATCAGGAGTTTGGCGACCCCCGCAACGGCGGGTGCATCGTGGAAGCCAACATTCTCCATGGCGTCGACAAACGTAGTCGGCTATAAACCGCATCTCTAGATCTTTCATTGGACCGCAACGGCGGCAAGGGCAGAGTTCGTTTCCCTCCGACGCGATATTAAGAACGCGCCCGCAACTGCTATACACAAGTCCACCACTCGCAATGGCAAGACGATAACCAAGAATGGAGGCAGGTCCGCAACGGCGGGGTGGACAAACAACCGGGTTCCTGCAGCCACCCGCAATGGCGGGGCGAGAAACAAAGGTCAGGTTTCGAAAGCCACCCGCAATGGCGGGGCAAAGAACGAAAATGAAGTTTTGGAAGCCACCCGCAACGGCGGGGCAGAAAAGATAAAGATGAGTTGAAAAGGACCCGCAACGGCGGATCGGCCAAAGAAGAAACCTCCCGATCCAAGAAGATTTTGCAATGAACACAAGTAGCAGCTCAATTTAAAATGAAAACATGAAAACATTGAGAAACCAGCTAAGTGAAAGCGCTTAAATTTCATGCAGGCACTTCGAAATCCATAAGTTGAACTCAAAAGGATGAAAACAAGAAAAGGACTGAACTAATCCAAAGCAAAGGAGGGTCCAAAATTTTTAGAAATTTGGGAAAACTGTTGCAGCTACAACAATTGGCGACTACCTGGTGAACCCCAGATCTCTGGATTAACTTCCTTTCTGAGCTTGAAACTGCATGAATTAAAACTGAAATCCTCTAGACATATACATTTCCAAGCCAGTCTAGATACGCATCTTATTCATTATAAGAAGCCTCTCTTCTTGGGAAAGGGTAACACCAGCAGTATTTCAGGTCTGAATAACTCTTTGGAGGCCAAAATAAATGGAGTTCATTTTACCTGCCCTTTGGGGTTGACAGCTTTGACACCAAAATATTTTGACCGAAAACGAGCAGTATTATCCTTTTGTTCCTCATTCCCATGCCATTTTGCACTTCCGTGTTTCCTGAACTTTAGTTCTTGGATATGAGTCCTCCTGTGGGCCTTTCTTACTGAATTTTTAATTCAGGATCCTCTATCCCATAGTGTCCTTTTGTGTGAATGACATGTTTTATTTCAATTCACAGATGGAGAGGATCTTGTGGCCATTTGTTACTTTATGCTTTGAGATTTATGCTTCTTTGGAGCTTTGCTCTGATATGCTTTATTCCTTTAGAAGAAGTGACTTTTAAGAGCTTCTTGGCCCTTTTTTCTTGATTCATGGCATGGGATCATTTATATGTGATAAACTGTCTCACTCTGTTTCCAACCCCGCAGGCTTAGTGCTGTCACCCCCTTGGGTGTTTAAGATGTGAAGTGGATGGAGCCTCTAAATAGTGCTTCAGAACCTTTTGACTTCTGGGTTATTTACAGGGATTAAGTAAGACTTCAAATGAGTGCACTGCCTGTTAGGAATGTAACTGCTAGAAGATTATTTGCATCTTAAACATAGTTCTCTTGCTCAGGACTTTAGTTAATGCAGACCTCTGATGTCTCCATCGCATCCAAAAGTTTGCCTCTTATTCAAACAAAGAAAACTAGCAAAACTGTAAGCGAATAACAGGACTAAAACCAAGAAAGCATCTAGCATTAAGAAAACCAATCAACTTATTTATGTATAGAAGAAAAACTAGCAAAAACAAAATTCAACAGAAGAAAAAAAAATTATTTTGCCCATCCCAAAAATTTTCACCGTTAAAGTACTAGGAATGAGCAGGATTTCAGACCAGAATTGTCTAACCATGGTCCAGCTGTGCGTTTATTGAGATGGAACCCATATCTATAATTCTGCAATCATTTCTTTCAGCCTGAGGGAGTTGAAGGAGCTTAGACTGAGGGTCCCTCACGTGGTTGGCCCTTTTTGAGGAATGGTGTTCTAGCTTGAGCTCAGTAAGGTAGTTTCCCAAAACAACATCAGCAGGCTCGTTTCCTTCCCCCAACTCAGTGACATTATTTTTCATAAAAGGCTCTCTCAGAATCTTAATCAAGTTGGGGCTGCCCTTCTGGGGTAACCATAACTGAGACCAATCTGAAGCAAAGTACCCCTTTAGTCTCACTGTCCAATCTCTGTTTAGAATCATCCCATACCCATCAGAAATGTCTGCTACTATGATGTCAATAAAATAGCAAATCTTTTTGTTTGCAGACAGCTGAATCATCACGTTCTTCATCTCTCCTATGACCTTGACACTAGTTCTGTCAAGTTGTGTGACATCCCAGAGCGTAGGCTTCATCTGTCCATTGAGTTTTTTGCAGACTATCAGGGGCATAACATTTATGGATGATCCTGAATCTACCAAACAATTGTGGACATTATGATTTAAAATTTCAAGAGTTACTAGGAAAGGGGGAGCGCTGGTCTTCATGGTATTGATGAGCTCACTCTTTTCTTCCACGGGTTGGTTAGTTGTGGGCAACTCCTCCTTTAGCTTACCCGCTGTGCTTTCTTTGTCATCTTCTACCAGCTTGGTAAGATTAAGGGGTGGCTCTACTTCCGGTTTGCCTTGAATATCTTTAAGTGAATCCTCTTTAATCCTCATATCAGCCTGTCCCTTCATCTCCTCTTGTACCTCCTGAAATTTTAACATCATTTCATTGTTTTCCATGGCCAGATTCTCATTCTTTGTGGTTATAAGTGTAGGCTGAGATTGGAGAACATTTTCTTCCATATTAAACAGTGAAACTCCATTCCATGAAAACATAGTATCAGCCTCTTTCTTTACTATGGTCTGTTTCCCCTGCTCTTCCTCACCACTGTATCTAGTTAATTCAGGATCCAACAATTTATTCATCACTCGTGTCATTGAATGTATCCATTGGGGACATCTCTTCTCAGAGTGAGGTTGCTGATGAAAGGTACAAAAATCATCACCCCCTATCTCTGTTATGTTTATTGATGCCACGTTTGATGGTCGGGAAAGCTGCCTTTGGTTGTCACTCTCTTTTCTGGTATGGGGAAGCTTATTGGTGGTTTGAATGTCCCTTTCCTTCTCCAATTCTACCACTCGGTTGGATAGATCCTGAAGCACTCTCATCATTTCATGACAATCACATGATTGAGCTTCTTTAGGTTTAAACAGCAATGAGCTTCTTCTTAGAGCGGTCTTCTCTTCAACTGAGTCAGGATATTCTTCTATACTCTCACTTTCAGCCTCTACTCTTTCAGATTCCTGATAAGCTTCAACCAATGTAGGCTTGACTTTCATCTTGGCAAACATGGCCAGCTCAGGTCCTAGGGCTGAGGTATAATACTCAATTAAAACTTTATCTGCGGGTTTGTCCACAACAGAAAATTTTTTTAGGTATAATGAAAATCTCTGTGTGAAACTCCGCACCTTTTCATTCTTCTCTTTCCTCAACAAACCAAGCCCTTTCATCAACGAGGCATGAGTCTTCTGGGTCGTGTACTTATTTCTAAAGATTCTTTCAAAGGTATCCCAATCTGGAATGGAATCTACAGGAAATCCAAAATACCATGATGCTGCTGATCCTTTCAGAGTATGAGGAAAAATCCTGCACACTACGTCTTCATGCTCTCCAGCCCTTAGCCCTTCTAGTGCTAAGTAAAAGCTTTGAAGGTGGTCATCTACAGCACTGTTGTCCGCAGGGTCAAACTTGGGTAAAACCTTGTCGAAGGCTTGAGGCAGATTGTGTAAAGGAGGATTCAAGTTCAGAGGCGACCTAGCTCTCCAAGCTGGCAAGGGGTTAGGTTGATTCCCAGCCATGAGCAAGAGCAAACAAGTACCACTAGGAACACAGGGTTTCAAAGACAGGAAACCTCAACTTGGGTGAGATGGAAAGCTTCAAAACATCTGCTGGTAGGGTTGCCTTGGGAAAACTAAGTTCCACGGCCATCCTTTTCTGGCTGCCCTCCTTCTAGCGCCAAAAACTGTTGAGGTCTGGAAAATCGCAGAAGGCAACAGTAAAGGATTCTCCCCAATCAGCGTTCCCAACTAGCCCGCTGACTGTTTGGTATAGGGAATCCGTCCGGTTTGCGGTCCGGCTACCGTAGGTCAAAGTAACAACGAGGGTTTACCGGTTGCGGCCCGGTCCACCGGAATTTGTATTTTGACTTAATATATGCAATGCACATGCCTATCTAAACTATGCAGGGTGATAAGGATGCCGGGAACCACACAATGTGCTGCGCAGGTTCTTACCTCTCGTCTTATGTTCGCAACACCTAAATCACATATGCAATTATGAAACAAAGATAACTAACTACCTATCCCCAGGGAGCCAGAAAATCATTATTCGTGAGTAATGTACCACTTTCATGAATGTTAAACAAGACTACAGATAGCTGCAATTTACGTTTACAACACATGAATGAGAAGATATTCTAACAACCAGATAGCCAATTTTTATATACGAACACATACATTACTCTAAGTGAAATTTCCATAAATAAAATCAGAAATTATTCAACCAGACATAGGTCATGAAGTTAGAACAATCTCACGATTCACAGACACAAGCTGAAAAACAAAGTAATTCATCTTTCTGCCATCCATGGTACAACATTTGGAACACTTCACGGTCCTTTCTCCAACAGGAAAACCAAACTCTTTATTGCAAAATGAAGTAGTTCTTCTTACAACAAGTCTTCCAGTCTAACTGGGAAAAAGCCCCTTTTCTTTGTCTCTCTTCCCTAGTTTTATACAAAAAACCAAAAATGCTTGGGTTGCCCAAAGTGACCTTTGGGCTTCCCAATGTTCCAATTTCTCTCTACCCTTTACAAAATATTACATTCTACAAATTTTGACCAGTCCTTCTCATTTGGAGGGGCCCGCTTGATCTTCCAAAAATTTCCTCCATGCTACTGCCTCCTTGGTGAGTCCTTCAAACGATTGGGGTTCTAGGAATTGTATATTCAGCTCGAACTTATCTGCTTGCTTCTGAATGGCTTCTATCCTGGCCTTGTTCAGGCACACCTGTTCCTCCAAGAGCTGTACACTAATAGCTGCATGTCCAATTTCATTTCTCAGGATCGGCTCATCAAGGGCTCTGATGCATTGGAACTTGGCTTCTCCTTCCTGATGCCTCGCCTGTAACATCCCTGTAAATGTATCATGATCTGGGAATTCGGGTAACCTATGTTCAGCTTCCACTTGACAGCGATTGTAGGTGACAAGATCTCTTCTAAAGAACTCTGTACATGCTCCCTTCATTTTCTTCACTGTCTTCTGAAAGTCCTCTGCAGCAATAACAGCAAACTCGATCAGGTCATGGTCCCGCTTTAAAGTTTGCCTATCCTTAACTGATAGCCCAGCTGGGACTTCTTGATCATCTTCTGCTCTGATCATCCTTGAAGTCAGCACCTCCAGGATGTCTTGCGATCTGTCTACGAAATAAGATGCTGTATTTAACAATTCATCTAGCCTGCTATCAATTTGCAGGACTTTACACCTTTCTTCCTCCAGGGCCATTTGCAATTGCAGCATCCTAGCCTTCCGAGCCAGGATGTGTTCTTTGACTGGCTGCAGATCCACTTGCTGCCCCTTGGCTGCCTCCAGCTGCTCTTGCAGATCTTTAACATATAAGGTATTGGATTCATAGATGTCTTTCTGCTGCTCTGTCAATTCTTCTATCTTTGTTTTCATTTGTTCCCTTTCGTCCTTTAAGCCCTGAATTTCTTGATGTGCCTTATCGAAGGCTTTTTGTGTCGTCTCTTTTGCTTGGGCTTCCTGCTGAATAGCATGAATAGTTGTAAATATTATTTGGATAGAATTTGTAGATTTAATAATCGGAAGTGACTAAAGAAATAAGTATTACAAACTATATGAAAAAGAATTAAACCAACTTAGACACTAATACTACTAATTCTTAGTCCAAATGCAATTTCGAAAAACAAATCTCAAACAACTATTTATAAGCTATTTCCAATACAATAATCTTGTTTTATAACTACAATACATAGAAGTCAAGGTCCTATTCTATATGTATTTTCATTTTATCCAATTGGAATGACAAAATATAGGCTTACATATATAGAACATTGTCATGTGTAAAAACTGAATATTTGTACCTAGTCAAGGAATTGTCATAAAATTACTTTCATATTGCAAACAAAGTACTACATGAAATAAATAGTCTAACAACAAATAAAGACCAATAATATCTATAAACACTTTTTCAATTTTTACATAACCTATATTCATCTCAATGATGACGTACAAGATAAATATTTCATGAAATATATGGTTATTTGTTGCCAACTATAAACTTATTTAGACTAACCAACAACTAATTAATTGAGAAAATTTAATTTCAGCATATCACTTTTTGTGCATAATCTTACTTGTGCAGAAAAAAACTATAGAAATAAAAAAGATAAAAAAGCTATTGAATTAAAGATTTGAACCCATTGTGTGAAATGTACAGGCTTTGCAATTAATTTGAATATTAAACACATATACTAGAGTGACCCTGATATAGTGAGTGCCCTGCTCCACTTTATATGAAATTCACATAATTGTAGTGACTTTAATTTATATGAAATTCATATAATTGTAATGACTTTATTGAAAGTTGCAATGAAGTGATATAACTTTATTATACTTGCCACAGCAGGTATATTGTAATCCATTGCAAGTCAAACTCTTTTGACTTTGGTATTAGTTGGTGTCTTTTGAGGCAGTTATAAAGAATTAAAATCTGTTTTGCAAAGTATGACTTAGGGATTTGTAAAATACTTTTTTTAATTTTGTTAAAAAACTATTTTTGTAAATAGCTGATTGGTGGAAAGAAGATGATGTTAACTTTGGAATTTGGTATCTGGATTTGAGTTGACATGTGGCAAGATGACGTCATAATAATAAAATTATTTCGTATTTGAAACGTTTAAATTTTGAAGGCATAATTTCTCATGTCCGCCAATTGCAGTCTCTGGTAGAGACTATGGAGACGGATTTTATTTGTCATATTCCGTCACTGCTGGCAGCAAATAACAGCCTTTTGCTCCAGCTACGAAATTTGGAAATGGAGATGAAGGAACGCCAGAATGAAAGACTTGGTAGCTCTGAGCAAAGCCATGGACGCGAAAGATCAATTAAATATTTCTCTGAGTAACGCATTGGTAAAGAAAGGAGAAGAGACCGAGAAGTTCCACAAATGTTTTAAAACTTAGTCTAAGCGAATTGAAGAACTGAAAATGGATATTAAAGAAATTCACGCCAAAAGCTCTGACATCAAATAGACTTTGCTTGCCAAAGATAAATAGTTAACGTTAATAAATGGACAAAGAGCCGAGGCCTTCTAGAAGTCAGAATATTATAAACGTTAGTTGTCGGTTTTGAAGGAATAAAATTTTGAGTTGAAGAAAATGGTCGAATATAAAAATAACAGACATGCTGAGAGCACCAAAGAGATGGTCACAGTTGACAAGGTATCATGTCACAGTCAATATTTACATTCTAATTACAGGATCTTGGTGACTATTATAAATAATTATTTTGCAGACAGCAGAGCAAATTGTGAACTGGATAAACGAGATAAGTAGAAGCAACGGTGAACATAATCTCTCAAAGGAGAAAGCTGCTACAGATTTCATGAAGCTCCTCGATGTCAAACTGAAGCACCTTCTGCAACCCAAAGCTGATAAATATATTTTTCCACCGTCATTAACACATCAGAAGGTCATTATTTAACTAGTCTTATGTTGGAAAATTACTTATTTTCGGTTTCCGTTTTATAAATCACGACATTGCAGACAATTGTGTTGCAGCCACATATGAGCCAACCGGAAAAGCCCATCTTTGAAGATAAAATTGGAGACGACTTCTTGTGGGAGTTGCTAGAGAAGAGAGAATGAGTACAAGTCAGCTGTTCAATCGCAGTAGAAACCTGACAAGAGAAAGAGAAATTGATAAAGCAGGCTGTACTCAAAAGCCTCCCGCTTCAAGAGGCCACGGCGAATTTTCAGGAATTGGAAAATCTCAGTATTCCCCAACTTTAATTTTAAGTAGTCCTCCAAGCTCAACTAATTGGGGTTACTCTGTACTCAAAGAGAAAGGACCGATTACGAGGAGTTGTGCCCGTCGCATGCTAGAAAGTCCTCATGCCACCGCAAAACCATGCCAGCTGACTCCCGATAACAGGAATTCACCATCTTCAAACCTACCATGGAATCTTCGGCCGCTTAGCAAACGTCAGTCTCCTAATAGCAATCTTTGGTTTTCTTCTTCGTTGTCACTCTGGCACAGGTAAGTTGAAACAAACACAAATAAAAACTTTTGAAAAAGAGCAGACCAATTCAGCAACACTGCGTGGAACTAATTACATTAGTTTGAGAGTATACAAAGTATTTTGATTGTAAATATATTTCATCCATCAAAAACATTGGGCGAAATCTTTTTCTCGCTCGTTTTATGTGCATTCAATAATTTTAATGATAAAAAACAAAAACAACAGTAAACATTCTTCTCTTCTGTTGACTCGTTTGATGTCCAAT
>LPNX010373990.1:0-23279 GCA_001517045.1 Pseudotsuga menziesii
AAACACAAACTTGATTTTAGTTTACCCCTTTGAAATATTTCATCCTCAAACAATAACCTATCGGCGTATTATTGCACCTTTTTGGGGCAATTGCTAGTTTAATAACTATGTCTGAACCAGCGGAAATAAGTATCGTTGAACCAGCGGAAATAACTATGTGGGTAACGAAGTAGTCATTTGAACCAGCGGATAGCCAGTAAAAGCGAAGCCTGGAAGGATCCAACCACAGGGAATCCAATGTATCCCAATTAGTATTAAGAGATTTGAACGGTAGATGTGTTTGTATAATTAAGAGATTTGAACGGTAGATGTAGCTGGAGTTTGAACGGTAGATGTGTTTGTATAATTAAGAGATTTGAACGGTAGAGGTAGCTAGAGCTGCTTCATGGATGTAGTAATGTAGTCTTGAAATTTAAGGACGTTTTTGTCAATCGCTTGGGTACATTTTTAGGGTAAATAATTTTACATATAATATAATTTTAATTTATTATTTTTTTATTATCTTTTTGAATTTAATAATATTTTCTATCCTAAATGAACAAATAATTTGATTATTATAATAATTTTTAACATGAATATTAACCTGTATCTTATTACTTATTTTTATCATTTTAACCTAGCTTAATTGATGTTTACTTAGGCTAACATATTTACTATCATTTTTAATAAGATAATATTTCATAAAAAAGTATCTACTATTGTACTTAGTACTTTGAAGATGAGAGATTAACTCATAATTATCATGTGTAAATATCACAATTTATTAATATGTAATTAACTATCCTTATGTTATATATGTTGTTAAGATTCAGAAATTCAGTACTATGCAAAAGACACAGTCATGCATATGATCATGCTATTTTAATTGCAAGTTGTTTCCTTTTGGTTTACTACATCACTATGTGTACACTCTTTTGTGCGTGAGAGTGAGTGAGAAATATTTTGCATAATTATTTGTATCACCTTTTGATTACCTAACTTCCTATTTTCCTAAACATCCGGACATTGTAATCCAATTTATTGTTAAGAGGTTACATAAATATAGTATAACATGAATGATTGATTTTGTCTATATCCCTTTAGATTTTTTTTATATGGAGATCTTCCTTTCATGTGTGTGGACTCCCATGATATCTTTTGTTGAACTAGCCCTTTAGGATTGTGAAATGTCTATCTTATAAATGTCTCACTCATTTCATGTTAGAAGAATTACTGATTAGATGTATTAATTATTCATCATCATAGTTATTAATTATAGGTTCCACCATAAATGTGTTCTTCTAGTCCATTACCACTTTATATTTCTCTAGGTGAGCTTGAAAAAGGCAAGTTCCACTCAAGGGATTGCTATATTGAGACTCATTTCGTGACAATGGATCAAGATTCATCTCTAATTTCTTTACTAAACTTATTTTGAAGAATTTGTTTCATTCAAATAAAAATAAATATTATATTTTTTTGGTTCCCTAATTTTGTCCATTAACCATTTCTAGTACATATTAATTTTGATTATCTCAATTATGGTATTAGTATTGGTTAACAAAGAGATGCTTAAAAAATTATATTAACTTATATATTTTCATAAGTTGGAGCAAAGTTGAATTTATTCATACATGTCAAAGTTTTTATTTTTATTTTTATTGATTTTTTGTTTTTCACTCATTTTTTTCATTCCTAAAAATAACAATTAATGTGATTTTTTCATATTCATATCACTAAGTCCAATTAAAATGTATATTTTTTTTCGATTTTTTAAATAAATAACAATACAACATTCAAATTTGGCCTCAATAACATCTTTAAAAAAATACAAGGTAAATATCTTATTTTAAAATAAGATTTTCTTAAACTATTTTATCTACATATCTTATTTTGAAAATTTTAAATAAATATAATTGTTAAAGTATGTCATTTATATAAACATGGTATATTTCAACATAATCAAAAGAAGATAAGTTTCATATTTATAAGAATATTTCTTGTTACATAGATTATTTTTGTCAACTTAATAATATTTTTTATTATAAATAAACAAATACTTTCATTATTATAATAATTATAAACATGCACAATAACATATATATTTTTTTTCAGAGGAAAAAATACCAGTCTTTGTTATTCATTAGAATCAAAAGACATCTTATACATAATCAGCTATCTAGTCAGATAGAAACAAGAAGAGACTTCTCAGCGTACATACAAAGATCATGCCTGCAACATTCATCCAAAACGAAGAAACAAAGAAAGTTTGTTCATAGCAGACTTTTGTCATCATCCCTGAAATATCAAGTCAGCAATATAGAGAATATCGGAAGTGATCTCAAGCAGACATTCCTAAGCAAAACTAAAATACTTGCAAAATACTAAAATACTAAAATAATTTTGGTTTTATTCCTAAGCAAAACTAAAATATTTTATAAAAATTATGAGTCATTTGTTTACCATTCTCTTTCATTCAGTGTGTCATTTGTATTTAACTACACCAATAAAAAAAATGGGCCAAATTCTTGAAGTTCACCCTATATATATAAAGTATATATATATTTAACCACATCGGTGCATAACTATACCATTTTCACTGTGGTAGGTAAAAATATTTTACAAAATTATAGACTATTCATTGAAGATGTTCACATAAAAACGTGTTCGGATAATCCAGCCCATCTTCATGTTATAAGCTTTTTTTCAAAGATGCAGAACACGAAGCTAACTCTTCTTAGCCTGTCTAAGTTTTTTTTTGAGTGATTTCAAAGCTTTTTCTAATGTTTCTACCTGAGTAGGTTCCTCAAGTTGGATATAGTGATCCATAGATCGGATAAGTCCTTCTCATGTCATGCTAAAGGCACGGAGAGAAGCCTGCAAAATCCGGTCATCGAATTCTCATGGATTGCAACTTTGAAGTTCTATGCTTAGTAACAGCAGTTGAGATGAAGAGAATTGAGGAAAATTATTAACAACAGCTGAGATAAAGAGAATAGAGGAAAATCAGGTCATTAATTTATTTTGAATGAAAAGCCAGGCCAATTAGATTTGCACTGCAACTCTGAAGTTTAGTATGTTCAGTAAGATAGAGAGAAATCTATAAGTATAGTCATAAAATGTCATGCAAAATTGCAATCAGATTTGTAAGTTTATTATTTTTAGTATATTTCTGCATAAATAAAGTACAAGACTAGAAAATTTAGGCATGCATATCTTAAAAAACATTATAAATATAAATCTAATGATCTTCAGATAGCAGAAATTGTATCACAGTTGAAACAACAAAGATGGCTCATAAAATAGTAATGACATGTATTTTAATGTTAATGGCGATAGCTGAAACATCATCATTCTCGACTGCTTCTACTACAACTAGTGTTGGTTATGAAGAAGAAGGTTCTATACTAGGTGTGCTATTGAAGGATTCGATTCTACTACCAGTGGGCTCTTCTATTCGCTCCCCATGACCACCATATTATAGTTATCCAGTGGCGGGTGAGCTTGAAAAGAGTCTGGTTCCACCGGAGGGTCCTTACCATTGTGGTAATAGTGATGTCTTTCATCCACCATCACCAGTGGTGGGTGAGCTTGAAAAGGATCCAGTTCCACCTTCTGGTCCTTCACATTACGGTAATAGTGATCCATGTCAACCACCACCATCTCATCCACGATCACCAGTGGTGGGTGAGCTTGAAAAGGGTTCAGTTCCACCTTCATGTCCTTCCCATTGCGGTAATAGTGATCCCTGTCAACCACCACCATCGCTCTCTTGAGTTTCATCTCAGAACAATGGATGAAGAATTTTGTTTCTTTCAAATACAAATAAATATTATATTTTTTTTGGTTTCGTAATTATCTTTAATCTTTCTCTGCTTTGGGTCTATTTCTTGTGATCATAATAATTATATTTTATAATCTCAATTATGGTATTCGTACTAGTTATCATATCATATTAACTTGTAGATTTTCTTAAAATGTAATGTGAATATTTTATTTTTAAATAAAATTTTCTCAAAAGGTTCTTCAAGTTGGATATATTGATCCACAGATTGGATAAGTCCTTCTCTTGGCCTCAAAAGAGTTCATGGAGATCTCAGTGCAAGAGTCAGTAACTTATCTATCATCATCTTCACTTCTTTGGCTCTAATTTCTTCCGGCTGAATACAATAACATGCCATAGGAACTGTAAATTCATGACACAATGCATAGTAATTTCGTTCATTATGTTTAAAATATCTACATATTGGATGGATAATGATATCTTACTATCTCCGAACAATTAACCAAAATTATTAGTGTCTGTAAATGATATGAAACATATTTTTTTCTTGATTGTATCTATGATCTCATAATCTTAGGGATGAGAGTTTAACAACACAATTAAAAAAAAACTGGATGGTGAAACACCCACTGTTTAATTAAACAATTCATTAAACCTATGATTTACGAATCGTTTTGGTTTCAATCGTTTCGAAATAGGAAGTTTAAGTAATCGGTTTGGTTTCAATTGTTTTAGGGCGTGATGCATCCAATCTCGTACAATCTTCCAAGATATCGTTCATCGTTCTCAGGTCTTGGAATGTGGGGCTTGCATCCAAAGTCCTGGAGCAGAATTCGTAAGAAGCAAGGGGGCGATGGTTGCCTCTTCTGTGTTGGTAGTGTCAAGATAGAGAATAACCTAAATAGTCTGGCTCGTGGGATGAAATGGACTAATATCAATATGATGCTTATACTTAAAGTAAACTTTAAAAAATAATAGAAAATTTTAATGGTAGATGGAAGATAGAAAATTTTAATGGTAATGGTAGATAGAAAATGAACATTCATGGATCCGATCAATCATTCGGTAAAATGTTTTTTTTTTTATTGAACTAGACAAATAAAATTATTCACCTCAAGGTCAAATTTTTAGAGCATATCGAATTATTTTCTTTTGAGCATAAAGATTTAATTATTATTGGGTAATATAGTAATGGATACAATAAAACACTAACAATAGTTAGCAAACCTAATTTCAACCTTGTTGAATGCTTTCTACTCCTGCAATCAGCTGTAAAATCTCATAAACCATTAATGTACTTTCAAAACTTCTTTGAAGTATCTTAGTTATTGAGATACTTCCTCTTAGGAAAATACGTATTGGACTTCAAAAAAAATTGAAGGAAACAACGCTCAATACTTGTGACATTAAATAATACCCATTTGTGTAATGTATAACCTAAAGCAAGTAAAAGCATATTGATATGTTGTTCTTCTTGGCTAAATAGTATGTCTTATATAACATGATGGATACAACATGATGGACATGATGGATACTGTAATAAAGAATGGGATTAGGGATTGCAAATTCTGTTTCTGCACAAGACATGATGACAATGTGTTGTTTCTGAGATGCTCAAGAGAGTAGGTTTGTAACCTATTGGAAAGCATAAATGGATGTGTTTTTTCTATCAATATTTCTTGCAAAATCACTTTCATTGTACCATGTGAGAGTATTGTCTGTTGTATGAGTGTACCAGAGGCCATCTCCAAGTGTTCCTCCAACATATCTCAGAATTCTTTTTCCAACGTTCTAGTTAGAGTCTTTGGGACTCCATAAATATGAAATAAGACTCACAACATATATTAAATCAAGTCTAGTTGTAGTCAAATACATTAAACTTCCTAACATTCTTTTATATATAATAACATTTACTACTGGTCCATCATCGTTTTTTGTTAACTTGGTGCCTAGAGAAATGTGGGTTTCTATTGGTTTACATTTATCCATTTCGAATCTTTGTAAAATATCAATAGCATATTTATGGTGACAAATGAAAATACCTTATTTAGTTTGAGTAGCTTCCAAACCAAGGAGGTATTTCATTAGACCTAGATCATTGATTTCAATTTCCTTCTTCATGATTGTATTGAATTCTTCAAGCATTCAATTACCAATGTAAATTATGTCATAAAAAAATACATAAAATCAACATGTTACCTTGTTGGTATGTTTTTACATATGGGCACGTTGTTTCTTTTGTTGAACCCATTATTGATGAGATATGAGTCAATCCTACTGTACCAAGCTCGTTGAGCTTGTTTTAGACCATACAAGGCCTTTTTCAGCTTAAACACTTTGTTTTCATGAACTTTAATAGTATATCCAGGAGGTTGGTCTACATAAACTTCTTCTTCATGAATACCATTAAGAAATCTAGATTTCATGTCCATTTGATAAACATGCCACTCATTTTGTGCTGCAATGGCACATATAACTCTGATGGTATCCATCCTTGCTATAGGAGCAAAGGTTTCATCATAATCTACACCATACTATTGTGCATATCCTTTGGAAACCAACCTCGCCTTGTTTTTGTCAAGTTATCCTTTTTCATTTACTTTGGTATTATAGACCCAATTGACTCCAATATTGGTTTTGTCTGCAAGGATATCAACAAGATCCCAAGTTGGGTTTTTCCCAATAGCATCAATCTCTTCATTCATTACTTATACCCACTATATATCCTTTACTGCTTCATCAAAAGATGCGAGCTGACAGGAAAACAAATCATACTAAAGTTGCTCATCAATAATAGGATTCTGCTCATATAACTCTATCAAACTTCTTGTTTTATGGTTCTAAGATGGGTTGTATTATGGTGTTTCTTCTTCTTGTTGTAATTCCAATCTTGGAAGTCTGATAGGTATATCTGATAGATATAAACTTTCTTGTTGTTGTATTCCTGAAGGATCACTCCAACATTTATCTTCAAGGAATCTCAAATCTTTGCTCACCACAATCTTTTTGGTGACATGATTATATAGCTTTTAATCATTGTGTTGTTCACTGTAACGAGTGAAAATACATCGCTCACTCTTCTTATCCATTTTTCTTCTAAGTTCATTAGGTACATGAGAAAATGCAACATAACCAAAAAATATTTGATGTGCAACACTAGTGTTAGTGCCACTCCATGCTTTTTCAAGAATCTTGTCCTGGACACTCACCCTGGGTGATTTGTTGACCAAGTAGACTGAGCATGCAACATCTTTAGCCCAATATTCATCTAATAGAATATTTTGTGGCAACATTCAACAAGCCATGTTCATCATGGTCTGGTTCTTTCGTTCAGAAACTTCGTTCTATTGTGGAATGTATTTGGTATTGAACTATCTTTGGATGCCATGTTGTTTGCATAAATTTGTAAACTCATGTGAATCATATTCACCTTCAGCATCTGACCTAAGCACTTTAATGAAATTTTCAGACGACTCCTCGTTCAGGGCCTTGAACTTTTTGAACGTGGAGAAGGTATCTAATTTGTTCTTGAGGAAATATACCCATATTTTCTTGCTAAAATCATCAATAAATGTTAGAAAATAAAAGTTATCCTTTATGGATTGGGTTTGCATGGGTCCACAGAGGCTTGTATGAACTATATCAAAATGTTCTTTAGCTCGGGATGTGAAAGTGGGGAAGTTGTCCCTTTGATGTTTCCCAATGATACAATACTCACAGGAGATGGATTGTTCATGTATAATCGGTAACCCCTTCATGATGAATTGTTTGTACATGAGATTGAGACTCTTTAAGCTAATATGACTAAATCTACAGTGCCATAACTATGATTCATGTAGACTAGAAATAGTATGGGCTACAGACTGTGGAAGTTTGGCACTCTTAAGTCTCAAAGGAAATATTATGTTCTTGATCATTTTAACATTGGCTATGAGTCTCTTACTCAAGGTTTTTATCAGAAATAGCATAGTATGTATCATACGCTAGTACAAAATTAGAGATAAGTGATGAGGTGACCAAAAAAATTGGTCACCATGGTTTTTTCAAGT
Organism: Pseudotsuga menziesii; assembly: GCA_001517045.1. Lineage (NCBI taxonomy): Eukaryota > Viridiplantae > Streptophyta > Pinopsida > Pinales > Pinaceae > Pseudotsuga > Pseudotsuga menziesii. The sequence goes on from LPNX010373990.1 coordinate 7,813, forward strand.
GATAAATGACCAAATTTGAAATTTTTTAAGCAAGTTAATTAAAAATAACCAATTTGGTCATGGGATAAGAACTAAACTAAAAATGACCAAGATAAATGACCAATTTGGTCACAGGATAAGATTTAATCAAAAAATGGCCACATAACAATTGGTCATTTATTTTGTCATTTTTAGTTGTGCCACTCCGACAATGGGAAATTACAATTTTGATAATAAATTTCTACAATTTACTAAATTTTAACATTGCAGATGGATTCAGAGACCCCTTCTAATAGACGCCCTCATGGATTCAGTGGGTTATTTCGATAATCCACTTAGTGTCGTGTCTCGGAGATTGGCCATTTCTTGTTAAAAGCATCATCATGTCTTGAATTTTATACCATTATGTTCATCTTATCACACTTATCATGCTCACACTTCATTTGGCCAAAATTGTGATCATCTGACCCTTTTGGTAGTCGGTTGAAGTTTCAGTAAATAAGAGTATTTTACATCCCATCAGTTGAAATCCTACTATTTTGAGCCTCCCGATTAATTTTGTTGATCTTGGCTATGGATGCCAAGGCATCACACCTAGGTCTAAAATGTCTGAATACTACCTTGATGTTCTTATGTAGAAAAAAATCGCTATATCCTCAATTTTAAAACAACATATATCCTCAATTTAAAAAAAGCTGATATTAATAACATATTTGAACATGTAAATATATAGTGATTTATATATGTTAATAACTACTATTAAATATTTAATATATGTAATGTTAATATAACATGTTCTTAAGATATAAATAAATTAAGGTGAAACATTATAAAGAAACAACATCATAAATATTATTATAAATATTTTAATTAAATAAATAATAATATGATAATATAAATGTTATAATACTATAATTATTTAACAAATTTTAAAAAACAAACTTAGTAAGGAGGGAAAGAAAAAAATGGGGAAAAAATTAAGGGTTTTGTAGCTAGTCATTTTTCACGCAGGAGTGAGGTAGTTTCTATCCCGCGCACGTAATAATAGAAATACCTGTTCATTTGAATGGTTTTTTGGTTATATGTTATATATTGTATTTTTTTTGGTTTATATATGTGCATCAAAGAAGAATTTTTGAAGCCTCTGAAGAATTTCAAAACAAGGGTTTAAGAGGTAAATCAAGAAAACTCTGAATTTTGGAAAACATTCAATCAAAGCAAGGTAAGTGTTGTAAATATTGGTGCAATTTGTTTGTGGTAATTCTTGAACATTGTTTTTGTGGCTAGGGTTTCCCAAAAGGAAAATTTCCTAGGAACGCAAAGGCTGCAAATATCTTAGGTACGCAAGGGTTGTAAATATATTATATTTTGGTTGTAATTAATGGATAAGATTGATGTCCTTCACTTCCTACTAAGCCAACCATGAAAATGAGATTGAATAACAAGCAGAATATGACCCAAGTGCTAAAATGTCTCTCCACCATTTTTTCAAATTTAGAACATAATGTCTTCCTAGTTTCAGGCCGAGTGGAAACACCAATAGTGGTTTGTTCATGTTTAACCATCTCCAAAACTACTCAATGAATATGGTGAGCCTAAGAGTTGCGTGATATTATTGTGAATTAGTTGATATAATTTCTCCTTGGTGAACTCATCCCAACCACTGATAAATATTCCAGGCGGAATGATTTAGCTAGGTATTTATTTATCAATATTAATTATTCTGAGAGGAGTGCCAAAGCGTACTTTCTTCTAAAAGGGGTACAAAAACAACCCATGTTGAGAGGGGTGCATAATTGTATTATTGAATCCCCCAGTTATAATATATATTAAGTCTAGAGATGGTTAATTTTCCAAGGACTGGCACACCTGTAGCCAAAGATAGAACACAAGGTGGTTCAGGGGTCTATATCGAGGTTGTCCTTATGATATGACTAGTGAATAATCAAGGATGGAATGAAATTAATTATCTGAACCAAAAATAGACTATAGGGTTTATGCATGGGGTTCTATCTTCTTTTACAGTGGAGAAAGCATAGCTATGGTTATTCCACTATTACGGGTACCCTCAATCCCTTTTCCCGCCTAACTCTCTTTATGGGTGCACTGAAATATATGAGTATTTACCTTCCTATAGAATATTGAGTGGTGAATCCTCCTTAACAACAGCATAAGTTGGTACAGTAGAGCACGCAACAAAACCAAATGCAGCTACATTTAGTGATCCACTCCAACGTTCTTCTTAAGATCAGTAACTTCCCTCGACAATTTTTTGACTAAAGCTTGTAAATCCATATATTTTATTTGTTCTTTCTTATCCATTTTCACTTCCATTAATTCCTTTAAGAGTGTAGCATTGGTATATTCATAACCAAACTTTTATCATGAATTCATTTTAAAAGTCATCCGAACTATGAATAGATCCTATAGGAAGATTGAAGTACCATGTAGATGCTTAATTTATCCATGCCTAGGCATTGATAGAAATGCATAAACGAGGAAGTAACTCTCGTAGCAAGAGAATAACTCTAGAACATGTTCTTCCTACACAAGCAGCCCACAGTCTTTCTTTTGAGCCTCCTGGTGAATATTCAATTGATAACTCACTGACGAAGGTAGCAAGCTTGCTTAACTAACAATGAAATAGGTAGGGTAGCTGAAAATTATTTAGAAATTCATTCTATATGATTACATATTGTAACAAAGGAGATCTAACTTATTATATCTATTATATTTTACGTGTGCAACAAACTAGTCTATAAAAACACCTACTATAACTACTTGAGCACCCGCTATAACTAATTGGATGATACACCCTCCATAAGAAAAGAATGTTTCGATTAGCCCAGTGCGCTCTGTCCAGCAATGTGGTGCATTGAGTCTCCAAGGTCAGTCAAATCATAATGAATTTTGTGAAGGCTTATCTTATATTGTTTAAATTGAGATTCAAAATGAAAAACATATTAAAATATTGGACTATGTATGTCCAGATCTCATTTTTCTATGGATACTGCTAAAATCACAGACATCGAGCGCAAAAAACGAAGAATAATTTTGCTATGGGTACTACTATAATCACAGACATCGAGTGCACAGAATGAAGAACGAAGTATGGATAATGACAACTTACAACCCAAGGAATTAAGTGTACAAATTCACTCAAGCACTAATAAATTCACCCAACAATGGAAAAGAAACATCCCAACTTCAAGGAAATTCACCCATATAGAAAATGAACTTGCCAAGCAATGATAAAAATTGCTAAGAGGTTCATACAACAATGGGAATGAAGGATGGCAGCATACAATAATTTATTGCAACACTCAACACTTTGCAAACCCATTGCAAGTTATGTAATTTGTTTCTTAAAGGGAATACCACTAAGGGATAAGTAATATGTTGAGCAAGGAGATGAGGAAAGGACCTAAACATCTAGAAAAGTGTATAATTTCTCCCATGAGAGTGCCCAATAGTCCACAACTTGAATAATAATCGAAATTAGAAACTCTGTAAGGAATTGCAGCAGTCCATTAACAATAGCCTTTGATCTTTACCAACGGGAAAGAATCCTGCAGTGGTGATTTACTAGTCGTTAAATTATTTATCAAACCAAAAAAACACTCAGAAATATAATTGTTGGGTGTACACCCCCACTAGTAAATGCTACCAAAGGCAACAGTTTACCATGTCCTCGCATATCAAGCAATACACTTTGCATGAGTAATTCTAGGTCTACCAGTAGTATATCTAGCTGATCATGTTGATTCTATGAAATATTTTGCTGTAAGGGAGGTTTATTATGGAAATTAGACAAGCTATTGGACATCAATATTATGCAAGTGTTGGTATGGTAGGAGCAAAGATCCTGACCCAGAAGGTAGTGCTTTATCATATTCACATAGAAAAGGGAGTAAATGGGTCTGGTTGGTTAGGCTGGTTCAACAATTAATGGAGAAACACTTTCATTTAGTTATGTTTCCTTGGTTCCATATCCACCATAAGTACAAGAAGCAGTCTTTGGATCAGTAAATTAAGTTGTTGGTTATGTATATGTTGACTAGCCTGCCTTAGTCCAATAATTTGCACATTCTTGGAATAAAACTACATTGATCATTTGAAAATTATGGGAAAAAATATAGGTTTCGTTCTTCATACCATGTTTTAAGAGTGATAACTTGCTTATATATGCGAGATTCCATTTCTCTCTATTGTTAGAAATAAAGTGTGTCAGTTTTTCGCTTCAAATTACCAAGATGCTAATGGAAATATAACATTTTGTAAAATCCAATACTTGTTAAACAAATAGAAAGAAATACTTCCTCAACAACTACCAAAAACTAATAGCTAGATATACTCCAGTATCTCTCCATCCATGTATTCTATATCCAACTTGCTATTTATTTGGGTAATGGTGGGTGTGTTGGGTGAAACAATTCATCAATTCATTAGTACTACTTGTGATCAATACACTCATACTCTACAGTGACTGGAACCTGCTATCACTGGTTTTATATATACGATTACTAGTTCAATCCTTAAATATACTTACTACTATCACTGACTATTATTGGTTTCTTGTTCTTCTCATGAGACCCAAGGAAGGAATCACATAACAAACGAGTCCAATTCTGATAAAAACCCCATTACTCCAATATTCATCAACGATTTAATGAAACACTCCCAACATTATTTACAAGCATCCAATCCACCACACAATCCCACTGTTTTCACTCAATCACACCAATCTCAATTAACTCCCACAATCCCAATATGAAGGATCTGCACAATCACAATCTTGAGTCATTGACCCAATATCAATTATTTTCCCACACGACATGCATTTATTGGTTCATAAGGTGTATATGGTTGGTTAAGCAGATCCATTATAAGGAAAAATACTATAGCCAAAGATCTGCATCACTTCCATAAACCAGTTTCACATCATAGAAACATAATATAGTTGCTTCTACATTCTCCCCCCAGTGGAACCAATTACATAATCCAGTAAATTCTCTTTATATATTTAATAATAAATCATTCATTTAGCCTCTAGTCCTGACCTAGTGAGTGAAGTTAACCAGCCTCCTGTAGATTATGCTTTTAATTCAATGAAGCGGGTCTGTGGTGCCATAAAAATCAAAAGAAAGCAGTAAGTGGAAGAGAAGATCCATAACTACCCATCTAGCAAATGAACTTGCCAAACAATTATACAAAGTGCTAACATGGTCATACATGCATAGAAATGAAGGATGGAAACACACAATCATCTATTGCAACATTTAACACTCTGCAAACTGATTGCAAGTCATGTAATCTGTTTCGTAAAGGGAATACCACCAAGGGAAAAGTAATATGTTGAACAAGGAGATGAGGAAAGGGCTCGAACGTCTAGAAAAGTGTATAATTTCTCCCAACTATATATGAGAATTCCCAACATTCCACAACTTGAACAAAAATTGAAATTAGAATCTCTATAATAATTTGCAATAGTCCATTAGCAATATGAAAGCATCCTACGGTGGTGATATACTAGTTGTTATATTCTTGGAGTGGTGTGAGTACAAACTTTGGTGTAAGTGTCCCCGTATTTCCGCACTTTGTCTAAATGAATAGTGTATTGGTAGCACTTTTTGTCTGAATAGAAAGTGTGTTGGCACCGCACTTTGGCTTAGTAAAGGGTGTGATGGTACTGAGGTGCCACAGTTCTCGATAGGGACATGGTGCATTGGAGATCCAAGAGATAAAAAGATACACTCGATTGCTCGATGTGTTCTGGATTCACTCACAACCTCTGTGTGTGTGTGATTTTCACTATGTGAAAATGGTTACCCAATACAAAAGGAATGGATCATGACATACACTATAATACCATGTTAAATATTACCGAATGAATGAAGAAGAAACATGGAACACCAGTGGGCATATTGATTTCCTCCTCATTATTAGAATGAATTATTTATATGATTACATCACAACAACACCAAGGGTCAATATTATGGGTCAGAAAACACTACGGGTCACTAATCAAGATAAAGTCACCAGATCAACTACTCAACTAACTAACTAATTAATATTGCATTTTACCAGTGAGATTACATTCTCTAAATAGTAATTCGTACCCTGATATATTTTACAAGATATTTTGAATGTTTTAATAAATATTTTTTTTAAAGTTTATTTTATTTTATTTTTAAATAATATATTTGATTTAATTTAAATAAATTATTTTTTAAGATGAATAAAAGAAATAAATTAAAAATTAAAAATACACAAATAATTTTAAAGATAATTAAAATACTTAGGCTTAAATAAATTTATATTGATTAATTTATCTTTAAATAAACAAATAAATATGTTGATTTATTTATATTTAAATAAACAAATAAATATGTTGATTTATTTGATTATATTAAAATTTAAAAGAATTTATTTTTTTGGTTAATATTAGTGGTAATGTGATTTTAATATAATATAAGTTATTAATTAACCTAATATATCATAATGTTTTTAAATTACAATAAAATTCCACACATTGATCAAAATATTAATAATATATTTGGTGATATTAAAAAATAGTGATATTAATCATTAATGAAATTAGTAATATTAATATTAATAATTAATATTAACATGTTTATTAACATTAATACTAATAATCCCCACTGCAGGTGAATTATGGTATGGTTAGGGGAGAGGAGGAGATGCACGTGGCAAGTCATGTAGCCACTGGTGGAAACACCTCACCACCGGCACAGATGATTTAACTTCTCTCATGTTCACACGGCATAATGCATGCTAGCTACCCTGCGAGGTTATCATGGGTTGGAGGGACAACAGTACAAACCAGCAGAGCACTGCTATCATTTCACGCAACTGGAACTTAATGGACAGGATTGGAAAGATTTTGTGGAAGGAAAAACACATGTCTATTATGAAGGATAACCATCTCAAGGATATGGGTTATATGGTCTCCATCATCGCCCACCAAACTCGCTTCCATCATTTCTCTCGATGGACTGTGGAGAGTGCTCTGCTTATGATGTGGTCGAATCCTCGGAAAGCTTCGAAGGATAATGAAGTCCTTCTACGGGTGGTGAATCTTGTCTTTTGCTTTGCGCAGGATCCTAATTGCCCTGGCTTCTCTTTACTATTTATGGTGCCTGTCTCTGATTCGTAACTTTCTCTTGTTGGGGCCACCTCTTTGGGCTGGGTCATGAAGATCTTCCCCTCTGCCCCCGAATTCCCTAGATCCCTTCCCTACTACCTTGTTGGGCTAATGCATCTGTCACCTTTCCCTTCCATCCTAGTTGGTCTCGTTGCACCCTTCAGAACCTCTGTTTTGTTCCCCTCATGCTCCTACTTGTAGCCTCTCTGCTAGTCGCCATGCCTCCTCAAAAACTCTCTCGCTCTGCTTCGTCCTCATAGGGATTTGACAGGAACAAGCAAATGGATCCCCCATTTCACTTCCAGAAGATGATCGTCGAAAAGAATAAAATATTTCAAAAAGAATTTCTTGATTTTGTTCAAGAAACCATCCTCGAGGCAGAAAGAGAGGCCGGATTAGAATGTATCTTCCTAAAATAGGAGGAAATCAAGAAGGAATTTAAAGAACTAATCCTTGACCTTGGCACCTCTAGGGGAAGACTCACCATATACAAGAAGTGGTTGGAGCTTTAGTGGTCTCAGAAATTCATCCTCGGCAAAACATTGGTCGAAAAGGATGAACAGCATGGACATATTCTACTACAATGAGATCAAATTTTGTTGATTCTGCATAAAGTTATGTATAATCAATATAAAATCAACAATAAATTGGGTTTAAATCTACAACCCCATGAGCATCTGTTCGAACGATCAGGTTCCTTTTTAGTACTCTCTTAAGTCTCTTTGTTTTTTCAGAACTAGTTCGGTTAATAGTTCCCTCTTTGTTTATATGACTAATACTTCGATAATAATTATTAATACTTCTTGATCATTCTAGTTCAGTCTTGTTTCCTTTCGAGGGAGACTGCCAGAATGATCTCCAAGATCATTTTCCTAGAGATGGGAGAGCTTGGTTTTTGTTGTATCTGTCTATTATTTTGATTATAGCTGGTAATAGAAGGACCTACTTGCTTACAAAAAAAACATTAATACTAATAATACTATTAAGTTTACTTTAATACTAATATCAATCAAAGTAGAATTAATGAAATACAATTTAATTTTAAGAATAATCGTAAACCATGGTTCAAATTCAAAATTCATTTAAACTGAACTATGGATAAAATTCAACCATGGTGCCAGAATAACATGTCATCAACCATAGTAACACATTGACAACCATTTTTAACCAAATTCAACCATATAACTATGATGCAACCATAACCAAACATGACTCACTAAATAATGTTATGACAACCATGATACTCTAAAGTGAACCTTACTTAAACAATGATCAACCATAAATTGAAATCAACTATAGTAAACTATGGTCAATTATCGTATACTATGAACAACCATCATTAACAAGAGTAAACCATGAACAACCTTGGATTAAAGTCAACCTTGGATTGAAGTCACCCATGAATTGAAGTCAACCTTATAGTGAAAAAAATCTAGGATTAAAGTAAACCTTTATTAAAATTCAAGCTTCCTTAAAAGTCAATAATGGATTAAAGTCCATCTTAGATTGAATCTAACCTTAAATTGAAGTAAACCATGGATTGAAGTCAACCTTCCTTAAAACTAGACCTTGCTAAAATGTCAACTATGGACTGGAGTCAAACATGAAATGCAATCAACCTTTGATTGGCTTCAACTATATATTAAAGTCTTCCATGGATTGAAGTCAACCTTGGATTTAAGTTAACCTTGCTTAAAAGTAGACTATGGATTAAAGTTAACCATTTAGTTAATTCAACCATGGATTGAAGTCAAAATTACTTAAGAGAAAAATATGGATTGAACTCCCCCAAGGTTTAAAGTCAATAAACCACTTTTACAAATCTGGTTGTGAATTGAAGTCAACATGGTTCAAAGTCAACCTTGGATCAAAATCAAATGTTGATTGAATTCAACCATTAGATTGAAGCCAAGCATGGATTAAAATAAACCTTGGATTTCAATCAACCATTAGATTGAATTCAACCATGGATTGAAATTAAACTTGATTAAAAGTCAACTATGGATTGAAGTCAACCTGGATTAAAAGTAAACCATGGATTGACGTCAACCTTTCTCAAAAGTCAACTATGGATTAAAGTCGAATCTGTATTGAATTCAACTATGGATTGAAGTCAAGATTTGATTTAAGTGAGATATGAACAAAAAAAATCAACTATATTTCTATATGAACAACTACGGTCAACCAGATATAACCATGAACAACCATAGAATGAATTCAACTTTTATGTCAACCTAGGATTGTGGTCAACTTTGGATTGAATTGAACAATGGATTAAACTCAAACTTGGGGTGAAGTCAACCATGGTTTCAATTCAACATAGATCAAATTCAACCTTAGCTTGAAGTCAACCTTTCGTTGAAGTCAACGTTTTTTGAAAGACAACTATGGTTTTAGGTTAACCTTGGTTAAAATTCAACTTTGAATTAAAGAAAACTATGAATTTATGTCAAGCATGGATTAAAGTCAAACTTTCTTAAAAGTTAACTATGAATTAAATTCACCCTTGGATTAAATTCAAGCATGAATTGAACTCTACCTTAGATGGAAGTCAACCTTGGATTGAAGTCAACCTTGATTAAAAGTAAAAAATGGATTGAATTCAACTTTGGATTGAAGCCAACCTTAGATTGAAGTCAACAATGGATTGAATTAACCTTGGATTAAAGTCATACTTACTTAAAATTCAACTATGGATTAAAGTCAAATATTGACAAAGGTCAACCTTGGATTGAAGACGACCATTGATTTAAGTCAATTATGGATTAAACTCAACTATGGATTTAATTTAATGATGGGTTGAGTCAACCTTGTATTAAATTAAACTTTTCTTATAAGTCAGCTAATCTTTGAAACCAACAATGGTCTAAATTCAACCTTGGACTAAATTCATCCTTGGATTGAATAATCTTGCTTAAAATTCAACTACATATCGCAATCAACATTTATTAAAAGTCAATTATGGGTTGAATTCAACTATGGACTTAAGTGAGATATGGAGTGAGGTCAACCTTGGATTTAGGTCAACTATGGATTGAAGTCAACATTGGATTAAAGTGAACCTTGATCAAAAGTTAGCTATGGATTGAATGAAACCATGGATTAAAATTAACCTTGCATTGAAGCCGACCTTAGATTGAATTTAACCTTTCTTGAAACACAACTATGGATTAAAGTTAACTTTGGTTAAAATTCAACTATGAATTAAATTCAACTATTGATTAATGTCAACTATGGATTAAAGTCAACCTTGCTTATAAGTCAATTACTCATTGAATTCAACCATGGTATGAAGTCAAACATGAATTGGAGTCTAACTTAGATTGAAGTCAACCTTGGATTGAAGACAACCTTGCTTAAAAGACGATAACAAAGTGAAATCAACCTTCAAATGAAGGAAACCTTGGATTGAATCAAACCCTAATTGAAGTCAGCTGTGGATTTAAGTCAAATATGGGTTGTAGTAAACCTTGCTTATAAGTCAACTATGCATTTCCAACCATGCAATGATGTAAACCTTTGATTGAATAATCGTCTTGGTTAAAATTCAACTATGAATTGAAGTCAACCTTTCTTAAAATTCAACTATTGGTTGAAGTAAAGATTTTTTTGAAGTGAACATTGGAGTGAACTCAATATTGAATTGAAGTTAATCGTTTAGTTAAATTTGGATTGAATTCAATCATTTAATTAACCTTAGATTGAAGTAAACCTTATATTGAAGCAATGATGGATTTAAGTCAACCATGTTTTGAAGTCACCCTTGGATTTAAGTCAACCATGGATTGAATTCGACTTTGAATTGAAGTAAACCTTGCTTAAAATCAACCTTTCGTAAACTTCAACTATGTATTGAATTCAACCTTGTGCTACAATTCAAAGTCAATCAACCACTTCTAAAAGTATGGTTGTGGATTGAAGTCAACCATGGTACAAAGTCAATATTGGACTAAATTCAATCATGGATTGATGTCCTTAATGTTAATATTACTTATGGATTGATGTTAACCATAGGATTGGAGTAAACCTTGGAGTAAAGTCAAGATTGGAATGAACTCAACCTTTAAGTCTACCTTAGATTGAATTCAACCATGGATTGTAGTCAACCCTTGATTCAAGTCACCCTTGGATTTAACTTAACCATGGATTGAAGTCATCATTGCTTAAAAGTCAAGACTTTTTAAAAGTCAACTATGGATTGAAGTCAATATTGAATTACAGTTAATATTGGATTGTAGTTGACCTTGGATTAAACATAACCATGGATTCAAGTCATCCCTGAATTAAATCAAATATTTCTTTAAAGTTAGCCTTGCTTAAAAGTCAACTTTGATTTGTATTCAAGTATGGATCTAATCCAACCTTGGATTAAAGTAAACCTTAGATTGAAGTCAACCATGGACTGAATTTGACCTTGGATTGAACTCAAACTTTCTTAAAAGTAAACTATGGATTGAAGCAAACCTTATATTGAACTCATCCTTTCTTAAAATTCAATTATGTATTAAAGGAAAATATAGATTGAAGTCACCCACGGATTGAATTCAACCTTGCATTGAAGCCAGATTTCAATTTAGGTCAACCTTTTATTAAAGTTAACCATTGATTGAATTCAACAATCTAGAACACGACCATGGGTTGGATTCAAAATTAAAATGAATTCAAGCATGGATTTAAGTCAACCTTGGATTGAACCCAACCTTGGATTGAATAAACCCTTTGATTGAAGTCAAACTTTCTTAAAAGTTAACTATGGTCCATTGAACTTAACTATGGATTGAAGCAACCTTGAATTGAAGTCAACATTTCCTAAAATTCAACTATGGATCAAAGTAAAATATGGATTGAAGTCAACCTTGCTTAATTATCAACTATGGATTGTGAATTCAACCTTGGAATATTTTTATCTATGGATTGACATCCACCATGGTTCAAATTCATCCTTGCTTAAAATTTAACTATGGTTTGAATTCAATGATGCAAAAACATGGTATAAATAATTAAACTTATATTATTATTAAATGTTTCATTTTTATTTATTATCTATTTATTTCTATTATTTATTTTGTATTTTTTCAGTCATAAATATATTTATTATTAGTTTTTATAATAATAATAATTCACCAATCATTTTATGCATGGCGTCAACTAGCAAGCCATATTTATTAATAATATGGCTTAAAGTGTATATCAACCACTTTTAAATGTGTGGCTATGGTTGATATACACCTTCATCCTATATGATCCATATTATTAATAAATATAGATTGTAAGTATTAACTAAAATCATAACAAAGATACCCATCCATCCTTTAAGTAGTACATGGGAAATATATAATATATAATAGTAATATTATAACTAACATATAATAGTAATATTATAACTAATATATAATAATATTATATTATAATCAATATTTTATAATATTACTGTTGCCGCCTTTCACACACCTGGGTCACGTGGCAAAAATCTTCAAGCCACTCGGTGTGTCCTTGGGGTCAAGTCTCGAGTCAAGGCTGCCACCTTGTTCTTGACTCCTCCGTTTAGGCTCAACTCCTAACGAAGCCAAGGGGGGTAGACCCTATTAAGTTGCTAAGGATAATTACTTAGTATGGTGATGTTAAACTGACTGAGTTACTTAGGAGTTTGAGATTTAACTATAGATAATCAAAGATGGCAAGATACAAAAATGAACACACAAAAGCACAATGTTGAGACACAATATATATATAAAGCAAGAAAATAACCAGTGCCTTAGAATGGGGTCAAAAAATAAGATCAATGTACTTGCATGTGCTTGGAGTGAATGTTTTGTGATTGCCTCTTGGTACGTTTTAAGTTAAATTTGAAGTGTGAGTTGATTAAAATTAGGCGAAGGGGGGGGACTACAAATATACCCGAGAGTACTTGGAGTATGTCCAAAACTAAACCTTCACGGCTACCAGCAAGGAATATGTGGGCTGAAATGGAGTCTCTGGGGTTATTGTTCATAATGCACCCATTAGGGTGTGATAGAGATCGGCGCCCCGAGGTCACTTTTCAGAAGTTCCCGCTTCCTTTGGGTATTTTGCCACCGTGATGGTTTGATCTAGGTGTTGGATTTTCACCTGTTGGTTTGTTAATTTGGGAGAGTGATTCCTAATTATACTAGTCACTCAAGTGATTTTGATACAGCTTGACTGATTGGACAAACAGTAGCCAAGTGTAGAGCATACACACTGGAGTCTTGTCAATTTTAATAAATTTTCAATGGGTGTTCTTGTTTAAAAGAAAACCCTCCAAGAACCTCTTTCAATCCAAGTGGATCTCAATTGGGGAATTGAGGAGGGGTAAATTTATAGTAGCTGAAAAACAAATGATAGGAAAAATCAAATAGATACACAATTCTAGTTTCCTAATTAGTCCTACCACGAATCTCTTTCCCCTTTCGGGTCAATCGGGAAGTCGTGGGGTAAGTATTACAATTACTTTGAAATATAAAATATGGAATATGAAATTTATAATGAAATAAAGTATACTACCCTACATATTAGATCAATACTAGTTTGAAAAGAAATGAGCAAAAAGCAATGAAAAGGACACCGACGCAACAGGGGGGATGGGGAATGGGCTCGAAAGAGCCTATTCAAAAAATATTTTTATTAACAGTGGTTACAATATCAGAGAACTGATATAATTCCTCTTGATCCTTATATGGAATTAAATCAATAGCTTACAAAGTGCGAAAATTAAAGGTTTTAGTCAAATGGGAGACCCCTGGGGGGATTTGAACACTCTCGAGGACACTTCCGAACAGCAGCTTCCTTTATTTTCTGTTACACCTGCTAAAAACCAGCGAGCATGTTAGAATAACAAATTCCCAAAATCACTTTGAGAGTACCTTTGGATCAGCATGCCTTAACTCAAAAAAGATGAAGTTAAAACTCGCTAAACAAGTGAAAAAGGAACCAAGGAAAGCAAGCTTTCCTTGGGATCTTGGCTTACTGTTTGTGCAGCCAATGAAATATGCACTGATTTTTGGATTTATGTTTTATAACAGCAAAAATAAATCTAATGCATGAGAGCTACAAGTTTTCTTTAAATTTCCATGCAAAAAGATGATTTCCCTAAAGCTAGATCTGGAATGCTTATGAAACTTTTTTAACTGCAAGATCTAGAATATGGGCTTTGATAAGATATATCTATGTTGAAATTACTTTTAATATGATATATCTAAGAAAAATCAAAGCTACGAACAAAGTAACCGGGTAAAAATGTTGATTTTGAGGGAGGAAGAGGAGGAGAGAAATGTTGGTTTCCTTGAAGATCCACAGTGGAGCTTTCAGGTGGAATGTCGAGGGACTATGCCTTTGGAAGGTTTTGAAGAGAGTGAAGAAGCAAGCTAGATCAAAATCCTCTCCAATGTAGGAACCTGCAGCTCAGCTGAAATCAAAGAACTTGCCAAGAAACTTGTGAGATCCGATAAGTACATAGACAGATATTCAAGATAACATGCATATAAGCTTATAGGACATGCTGAATCTAGATCTCTAAACATGCATCAAAGGAAAGAGATGGTCAATAAACTTATTGAAAAGCACCTTTCCTATCAAGATTATAATAAACTTATTATCAATCTTAACAACGGATCTACAAGCAATTAGCAAAAAATGACACAGATACAGGTTACCTCAGTAAATAATGGAAATAATCATCCACACATGTAATGGCACAACACCGTCTAGCCTCCAAATATTTTCTTTATTTCAAATGAAGAATAACAACAATACAATAGCAGCAGCACCTCAATCCTAGTTCTAACTCCCTTGGAAGAGGCTGTTGTGCTTGGATATATACAAAAACCAGGAGATCCAGCCCAGGGGGGGGCGCAAATCCCAAGGAGATAGACCAAATATGCTGATGGAGAGTCCATCAATGCCCGATCTGTGTCTAACTGAGCCAGATCTGAGTCTCACTGAGTGCAATTGTCAATCGGAGAGCTGATCTGACTAACACCTCAACCTGTTGACTAAAGCATCCACCAAAACTCATCCAGATGAGCCAAAACATGTTGAGGAGAGAGGGAGGGCGAAATTCCCCATAAAGGATGTTGAAGATCAACTCTGGATCTGATTTGATCACCTCCTTTAGTCAAGTATTTGTCAGATCCAGTCAATCTGGTTCATATCTGACTGATTTCAATCAAATTGGCTGAGAATCCACTGATCTACGATTTTGGATTTTCTCCATTATTCATCAATTTATTAATTAAAATAATCAATAAATGATTTTTTGGGGCTTTCTGACCTAAGTGATGGAAAATCACTCAAAACTAGGAAATAG
>LPNX010373990.1:23503-44413 GCA_001517045.1 Pseudotsuga menziesii
TGGCTCCAACCGTGGGATGTGTGCTCGATCTGGTCTTTGAGGCAACGAGAGGATACGAGAACACTAGAATCTCTAGTTTATATACCCTGTAAAAATATCTCAACTTGACAAGAAAAACCTCAGTAGCACAAGTTTTATAAAAAACCAAATGAACCATCAAGCTGATTAATTTAAACAAAATAAATGTAACCAACTAAAAGAAGCAAAGTTTTATTATAGCTAAGTATAAAATAGAAATGCAGAAAGTAAATGCTCTCCTTCAAGGAGCTTATTTTCCTACTCTAAGCATGATACAAAAAGGGTTAAGTGTAATCAGAAATCCAATGTAACCACCTAAGAATTTTATTAACATAAAAAAAAATTTCCTTGTCTTTGGTTACTAGCCAAAGTAAGGATACTTTATTCAGAAAATGAAAACCTGCATGATGATCCGGAAGGGGCGGGATGGATGGGAAATCATAGGCATGAATAATGTCATCAAACTTCCTCCCAAACTGGTAAGTTCTTGTATAGGCTGCTTCTATCCATGACTGGACAGGGTTGATGTACAAATCAGAATGATGAGGCAGATTGACTACACCATCATACTGATCATCAAGACTTACCGGATGATAATTCACTGTATAAGCCCCAAGCGGCTCCAAGTCATGAGGAAACTATGTATGTGAAGATGATAGTTGAGACTGATATTCTAATAACTGCATCACATCTATCTTTTCACAACACTGCTTCTCCATGTCTTCATTATTTATACCTTTGTGCGGCTCTGCATGATATGACTCTGAATGATCACATGAAAATTTCGAATGCTCCTCTTCCATACTAAGGTTATCCAAGGTCTCTAGATCCATGCTTCCCTCTATGGAAGTATAGTAGATTGGACTTCCACAAATTTCTAAATAGACACTCCCCTTGCTGGATATAGCATAGATAGGATTCTTAATAAGATATCCACAAAAATGCCAATAGTCATCACCATCATCTATGTTAGATGTGATGGATTCCCCATTGCTGATATCAAGTTTTCTTTGTCTTCATTACTGATACTGATATATGGCTCAAATTGATCACGTAGATAAACTGCATGCTCCTTTTTTATATCAAAGTTTCCCAAGGCCACATGGTCCATGCTCTCTCCTTTAGATATGCCAAAAAAATCAACAAAACCATCAAAAGTTTATGGTTCATTATTTTCCTCTTTATTCATGTCATAGACCGGATTTTCCATGAATTTCCAGGACTCCTCATCAACATATTTGTCGGGGATAAGGGAGTCTTTGTCACTTGTATCATGCTCCAAGCTATACTTGTCCTCATTTTCATACTCATCTTCTTCAGATAAAAGGTCACAAGGTAGTAAACCTTCCATACTGTCATCAGCATATGGAGAACACATAGGAGTCCCATCATGTATATTATAGTTTTCATCATAAGTTTCACAATAAGATTCTGCAATGGTTTCATCCTCGGGCTTGTACTTTTTAGATGGTAACAAAGGGTAGGCCTGACCTACCATGTATATATGATTGGGCTCGCTTGAATTTGTTTCCTGATTACTGACCTTGGGAAGTCCATGTTCCATGACTTGATTTGCAACATAACAAGTGCTTTCTTGGTGGAATTGTTCACAGGGTCTACACCATGGAATTACTTCTTCTACCATGTTAGTTGAGTCTAACTGGTTTGGAATCCTAGGCTCTTGTTGAGGAAACTTCTTTTGATACATCTGATTCTGCCTAGGATGAAAGTTCCTAGGTCCATTATTTCTTTCCATTGTGATTATTCTATTGTGCATAAGATTCAATTGTGCAGACTGATCTGCCATAAGTTGGTTTTGACTAGTAACCAAGTCTTTTATCATGTCTATTACCTTTTCCATGGGATCTTTAGAGGCTCCCTCTTCTTCTAATTCAAAGGCTTTTCCCTTTTCTTTGTTGTATGAAGTGTTTCCCATAGTGTAACTTGGAATGTTGGATTTTCCTGAAGACTGCATATTCTTCTCTATTTTCTCGACCAATTCCTGAGCAGTTTTTAGATCAGCCGGCTCTTTGTCCCTTAACTGGTACCTCAAATGACCAGTGAAAGCTTCGATGTAAGATATGAGGATGGAGGCATCCCTTGGCTTTATTTCTCTAGGGAGGTCCGCAACCACACGCCTGAACTTAGTATTAAATTCATCAATGGTTTCATTCTCCATCTTCTTTATGTTATGGAGGGCAGCAAGCAGATGTCTTGGTTCTTTCTTTTCCCCCCATTTCTTCTTAAAACCCTCTAGGAATTCACTAAGAGTTTTATATGAATCATCATCTAGGTCAAAGTACCATTCTTCAGCATCATCTTCCAAGGATAAAGCAAAGAGCGTCATTTTGACATCGTCATGGTCATGGGTAGCATCATTGCAATAACTGACCAGGTGTTTTTCACACTTTTGAAGGTGAGACTTGGCAGTGATGGCATTACTGCCCTAAAATATGGGGAGCTTCTTGATAGCATCTTTTGGAATGGCATGGGGAGCACCTGCTATCTGAGAAAAGTCAAGGGGTTTGAATAATTCCATCATTTCTTGAGATTGGTGAACATGACTCTCTACAAATATGTGATGGATATCTGAGAGGGATTGGTCTCCTGAATCTTCAAGGTTTCTACAAGAAGTCTACCTATTAAATATTTCCCTAATAAACCTTTCGGGATCAGGGAGAGGACTGAATAATTGTCGGTGGTTTCTTCGGGTAGAAAAATGTGAAAAAATGGAAACTTCTAATCCAAATTGTAAAACAATATGGAACAATGCAAAAAACAAAAAAACAAAAACTAGAAACTTTTCACTTTTGTTTATAGGAATTTTCTATGCATTAAATTTGTTTTTTTCTCAAATTATTTAAGCATTATTTCTATAAGATTTTGAAAAAATTCTAAGAGAAATTAGAATAACTAAAACATTAACCTTGCAGTTTACACATTTCTAAAAATTAAATGTACTTCCATGAAATTAATAGAAAAAAGTGTAATGAGATGAAAAATAGAAAAATATGAAAAAAATGCAAACTTCCCTTCCAAATTGTAAAGCAATATGGAAGAATGTAAAACACAAAAAAACAAAAACTAGAAAGTTTTCACTTTTGTTTATGGGAAGTTTCTATTCATTAATTTTATTTTTTTCTCAAATTATTTAACCTTATTTTGTATGGTATAGCACCAATCATATTTAGAAAAAATTCCAACAAAATTTAAAATAAATATAAAAAATAACTAAAACTAATGTTTCACTTTACACATTTCTAAAAATTAAATACATTTTCATAAAATTAATTGAAAAAAGTGAAAACAATAGTCTCTACCTAAATAAGAGACTAATAAACTAACACCACAACAACAAGAGCCACGAGGTGGCAATGGCCCCGACCTTATTACCTAGTGTTACAAGAACACTCTTACAAGACAATTTGGCTTAGAAGTTTACCTTGGCAATTTATTGGATTGACCTTAACATAATATTGCAATACCTTAAGACAAGATGCCAATCTTCATTGTGAGTTATTGTTACAATGTTTTTTTGAGGACTGTCACTGAAAAATTGAAAATTACCTATTGAAAAAACATCGTTTCTAAGTTCCACAAAGAATCCACTGTTCGATAAGAAGTTAATAAGAAAAAATACCACCTGAAGGTGTACATGTTGAATAAACCCCTTTACTGAGTTCCACGAAGGCTTGATAAATACTGCTCCCTATACTTGCAAACATTATGGGATGTGCAGAGCATATTATTCTTACTAAAATTATATTAAGACAATGGAGGGGTTGTCATTTCTATGGTAGGACAAGATATGGAGCCATGACAGGTGTAAATCTCAGCGATAGAAGTTAAAAATATTACATATACAAGAACAAAAATAACTTATTATTACGTGATGAGGTATTGAGGTATTCACAATATCTTAAGGATTAATGCTACTCTTTCAAAACCTATGGCATCCAAGTTTTCATTTGAATTCCAATATACTGAAGAATAAAGGTTTCTGTACGTGTTCTCCTTCCTCTTCCTCTCTCGGAGGGGTCATAAGCGAACGAGTCAAGGGAGGAAGAATCACAGACTCTTCTATGACTGCAAGATCTCCCGCAACCTTTTCTCATCGAGACTAAACGCTGAGGCCAGGCTTCGGTTTTCCATCAGATTGAATACAAAATTCCTCCCTGATATCAAATAGGGATGAAAAGAAAATGTGAATAACCTAAAATGACAGAATGCAAAGAATTTTGAAACCATGATGAGATGCTCAGTTTTCTCTACTACATGCGAGGAACTGGGGACGGTTTTTTCTTGTAGAGGAGGTGAAGCCGAAGGTTTTTTCTGGTAAACGAGGTAATACTGAGGAACCCAAAATACATCCCCAAATCCAACATTAACATCTATGGCACTTGTTCCATTCGGAAATGCTATCTGAATTCAACCTTCGCCCCACCTCACTATTCCATACTTTGTGGCCTCAGGATTGAAATGAGGACCCATCATCGCTCCCTACAAAAAATAAACAATAACTATAGACATTAGTTCTATATCATCTTTCAACAAGAATCATAACCAAACCAACTTCTTGCTATGATTGATCTGAACACCTACAGGAATCAAACTTTAACCTAATCTCTTAAACCCATAAGAATGCATATAAGAACATTTAACAAATTCTTATAGCACTAAGGCTGACATAGAATATTCCAATGTCGAGTTCTTTTTGCGTAAAGTTATCCAAATCCTCAAATCCTCTATGTCAAAGTTTCCTATTAATCTCAAACCCCATCTGATGAAATCTTGCAATGTGCTCATATCTTCTTTCCTAACCCCATCTGATGAAATTTTGCAATGTGCCCGTATCTTCTTTGCTAACCCACTGCTCCTTTATTTCTTTTTAAATGCAAGTTGGTACCTACCTTATTTTTCCCAAATTCAATTAATAAATTCTTTATTTTAAAATCATTTTATTTTGAATGATTTTACTTAAATAATAAGTTGTTTTTTAAAACTTTGGGCAAATAAAAAAAAATTATAATACGCAATTGGTTCTATTTTACAATCTTCATATCTGAATTGTATCATGCTCTCTTGGCTATGTTTTAAAGCACTCTTTCTAGGGTGTTTTTTAGTCTTCATTTCTTGATGTAGAGGCAAGCACCTAGGTTTTGAGAGCAATAACCACCTGGTCATGACCAAATTAGAAACAACTATGTTTACCATGTTTAAAACCTATTCAAAAGAAGAACCATTAGAACTAAAATATACCTATTTTTTATTATCTTTGGCCTAGTTTCAAGACTCTGTAGTGCTTTTCCTAGTCCATCTAAGGAGTAACGTTGCAGAAGGTAGAGGAAGACTAGTGCTCACCAACAACCAAGTTGTTAATGTATTTGTGCTAATTTTTTAAAGTTTGTCATCATTTTAAACCTTTGCTGGTTCTTCTTTTCCAAACTTACTATTCCTTTATTTCTATTTAAATTCAAGTTGGTACGAACCCCATTTTGCCCAAATTCAATTAATAAATTTTTTATTTTAAAATCTTTTTTTTTTGAATAATTTTTTTTTTCAGTAGAAAAAATACCAGGTCTTGATATTCTATTAAAATTGGAATCAAAGATCATCTTATACAATCAATCAGGAGATCATTCTCAAGAAAGTTCAGCCAATGAGGAGATCCTCATTTCTATGACGTTTCCCTGACTTCAAAATCTGATAGGCAAAGCACAAGCCTGATTATTTAACAGGCTTTATCATCACTCCTGTATAAATAGGTCAGATATATTTCTTTTCTAGAGAGAGTCAGAAACCGCAAGATTCGTCAGCATACAGATTGCTAGATCAGTTCTGCCAGATACTAATTCCATACAAGAAAATAGAGTGCATAGTATAATAGAACACAAATACTTCAAAATAATCGGAAATTACCATGATCAATTATGATATCATTTATGACTTCAAAGAAAGTCCCATATCCAGAAGCTAAGGAAAGAGCTTTTTTTAAGAGACTGTCCGCAGTGTGATTATGCTCACGAAAGATGTGTTTCATGATCATTCCCGGAAAAGATTGAAGCAGAATTCTAGTCTCATCACTCCAATGTCTCAGATGAGGAAGGTTCAGTGTGCTCTTGCAAGTGGCCCAGGAAATGATGACAAGGGAATCACCAAAGATGTTGAGGATTGGTATTCCCATGAGCTTTATTACCGTGAGAAGGGCCCATAATGCTATCAATTTAGATTTGTTGTTAGTGCATTTTCCACATCCTAAGGCGAAATGCACACTGTGAGTGCTGTTGAAAAATAAAACAAATCCAGCCCCTCCAATGTTCTTGGTGGCTGCACCATCGAAATACCCACAAGGGTATTGTCTCCAAGGAGGATCTCCAATAACTCTCAGCTTTGTTTTCTTTGTAGGCACTGAATAGGAATGTGAGAGCTTTTCTATTTGAAGAATGCTCCCGTAAACTGAAGGAGAGACCTCTTCAAAAATATACCTGTTTCTTTGATTCCATATCACCCATAAGGTAAAAAGAGGCAGGTAAAGATGGTAAAAATTCATGTTATGAGCATGGAGCCATTCTTCCAAAAAATAATTTACAGAGGAACCCATAAATGAAGAATGAAGAGATCGGATGCCAAAATGTTCAAAAACAGTTTCGAAGACAAGCTTTGTATACCTGCAATCCATGAAAAGGTGTTGAAATGACTCTTCATTTTCCTTACACAAAATGCAGAGACTGGGCCCTTGAAAGCCTCTTCTTTTTAGCTGATCCCATGTAAGAACCTTATTGCTCGTTAGAAGCGAGATAAAGCAGCGAATCTTTTCTGGTATTTTTAGCTTCCAAAGGATCTGATGAATGGGATGTATTCCACTCTGGGAATCTGCATAAAACTCTGCCACGCTGTCATAAGCTATCACAATAGTTAAAGAGCCTGTATGTTTTTTGTATTCCCAAAGCATACTATTAGAGTTTGATCCGAGTCTTATTCTGCAAAGATCGAGCCCTTTGATGTAATTATTCCAGATGAACTGCCAATCTCCACCTAGATCCAAGTCCAAGGCTGTGAGCCAATATGATGTAGCACCCTGTGTGTAATTCCTTGCATGGATCAGTGAGGTGATACCATAATCTTCTAGGTAGTCACGGAGATCTTTTGGTAGCAAAAAACTAGAGTCTAAGCCAACGATGGGGTCTAAACCAATTCTTGTGTTTTTACCATCACCAACCATCCAAATTAGACTACGGCCCAGCCAGGAAATAATATTAATGAAACCCTTCCAAATGATTGA
Source organism: Pseudotsuga menziesii (assembly GCA_001517045.1). Taxonomy (NCBI): domain Eukaryota; kingdom Viridiplantae; phylum Streptophyta; class Pinopsida; order Pinales; family Pinaceae; genus Pseudotsuga; species Pseudotsuga menziesii. The sequence continues at coordinate 30,804 of LPNX010373990.1, forward strand.
AGCTCCATTGACAGAGAATTCCTTATTACGGATCCATGTCAGCACTGTGTTTTTTTTTTAATATTTCATAGTGATTAATTTAAACCAAAGCCCGTTGCTGCATAGAACATGCCAAAAAGATTTGACTCTTAGGGATATGCTAAACCATTCTAGGTTTTTTATCCCCCATCCCCCTTGAGATGTGGCCTTAGATAAGGAAAGCCACTCGACCAAATGAAATTTTTTCTTGTTCCCAGAATTGCCCCAAAGGAAATCAAAGATTAAGTTTTTCAGCTTTCTCATAATGGATTTTGGAATGGGTACAAGAGCCAGCCAGAAAACCGAAATGCTGGTGAGAACTGCCTTGATGAGAACCAGCCTTCCTCCCATTGAGAGGAGCCTATAGGACCAATGGGAAATCTTTTTTTCAAACTTTTCGATAAGCCAGAGCCAATCTTTGACTAAGTAGCCTGATGGTTTGATAAAATATCCGAGATAATTGAAACCTATGGTCATGGGATGGGATCTAAAGGGCAGGGAGCGAGTAATCCTTGTAATCACTCCATCTTCAACATTATTTGAAAGGAAGCAAGATTTTTCAGAGTTTATTAACATCCCAGAAGCTGCACAAAAAGTGTCCAACAGAACCTTGAGAGCCAACCATTCTTCATAGGTGCCAACCCCAAAAAGAATCACATCATCTACAAAAAGTAGGTGCGAGAGAGAAAGATCTTTTGAAATTTTTATCCCTTTGACATAGCCAAGTTTTCAAGCATCTTCAATAAGTAAACTGAGGCCCTCAATCACAAGGATGAATAAGAGGGGCGAGATAGGGAAACCTTTCCTGATGCCTCGAGATGCCGTGAAAAAGATGGAAGGGGAGCCATTGATGAGCAAAGCAAAGTTAACCGAAGTTATGCAACCCATAATCCAGTTTACACCTTCTAGAGGTAAGCCAATTTGAAGAAGTATGAGTCTGATAAAAGACCAATTGACTCTGTCGAAAGCTTTTGTGAGATCAAGCTTGAGGACGAGGGCACATTTGTTTCTAGATCTGACAGAGTGAAGGGCTTCTTGAGTAATAGCAATTGGCTCTGTAATCTGGCGGTTTTTAAGAAACCCAAATTATTGAGGGGAGATGAAGCGGTCCAGGAAGGGCTTTAGTCGAAGGGCAGCAACTTTGGCTATAAGCTTGTAGATTAAGTTGCAAAGAGAGATGGGTCGAAAGCCGGCAAAGGTAGAGGGTTTGTCAGTTTTAGGAATAAGAGTGATGAAGGTCGAGTTTAAGGAAGGAATAACTCTTCCTGACAGCCTAGCATCTTCCACAAGATTCACCGGCTCATTCCCTAAAAGGTCAAAGAAGGAAATGAAGAACTCAACAGGAAACCCATCGGGTCCAGGCGCTTTATCTTTTTTGAAGGACTTGAGCACAGTCTCTACTTCTAGCAAAGAGACCTTGGTGTTAAAGGCTGAGTGATCCTCAGGGGTGAGAAAGGATGGAAAGAGTCTGATAATCCTTAGTTGATCAGAAATGTTAGAATGGTTATCCTCGCTGAATTTTTTTTTTAAATGTCTCACTCCCAGATCCTTTAAATCATTATCTTGATCGACCCAGTTCCCATTTTCATCTTCGAGGCTCCAAATCGAGTTATGGTTTTTTCTAGTTGATGCCACAGAATGGAAGAATTTTGTATTTGCATCACCCAGGTTAGCCCAAATCAGTCTGCTCTTGAGCTTGGCCGAGAGGGTCTCATTGTCCCTTATCTTCTTTAAATCAGACTGTAGAGAGTTTAGGGTAGACAAAGAGTCAGAGGAAAGGATACCCAAAGGGGAAGAGGAGAGAAGTCTGTGGATTTCGTCCTCGAGTAAAATGCTCTTGTCCTTCATCTCAAGGGTCTTTTGGAAAGTCCAGGACTTAATCAAATTCTTTAAAGATCTCAGCTTGCTGGAGAAAGACTCCATGCCCGAGAAGGACGAGTCACAGGGAAGAAGAGGCCATTCTTTATGGATCATCTTTACAAAGTCATCGAAGGCAAGCCATGAGTGGTTGAACTTAAAGGGGAAGTGTTTCTGAGAAGAAGATAAACACCATTCCAGTATAATCGGATAATGGTCCGAAATGGCAGAAGGATAGGTCCAGGCCCTGTGTGATGGCAGATAATCCAATAAGTTGGATGAAAGCAAGAACCTGTCCAGTCGTTTACCGATACCATCATCACCCGAGCGGCCATTGCGCCAAGTGGGACCCGCTAAGTCTGAGATAATATCCACCAGCTGATGAGAGGAGAACATATTGGTGAAATAGGGCCTAAGAGGGTCTGCATGGGCCTTAATCCCCCAGACGTCGGAGCTGCTTAAGGTAAGGTTGAGGTCACCTGCTAGGATCAGATTGGGTAGGTTTAGTAGGCCTTCTTTAACCACTGCATCCCAGAAAGACTCCCTGTTAATGTAGGGCCCATAGCAATTAAGGAAGGATAAGGTCAGAGAGGAGCCTCGAATGTGAGCACGAAGAAGGATCCCTGCCAAAGTTTTGAAAGCTTTTACCTTGAAACAGAGAGGGTTCCAGGCTGCAAGTAGACCCCCCGAGAGCCCAGAGGAGCTAAGAGCACAGTATTCCCACCCTGGGCGAAGCTTAGAGAAAGCCAGAATGGCAGGGATGGAGCAAGTCATAGTTTCTTGAAGAAAGATGAGATCAGGGTTTATAAAGTCAAAAAGGTTCCAGAGACTCTTGTGTTTGGCCAAGCCCCCTAGGCCTCGAACATTGAGAGACATAATCTTCATTAAGTATCCGAAGTCTCAGGGGTCTTTGCTCTAAGGGCCCAGATGGGGGAGGACAGAGAGTAATACTCGGCATTCTTCAGTCTAGTGGAGAGAGGGGTGTAAGGTCGAGCTGCAAGAGAGGAATCCGTAGAAGAGGGGGGAGGTTTCCTAAACTTCCTTCTGATAGTAACATTCTAGAAGAGAATGGAGTCCAAGGGTATGACAGAAGGGGAAATCGGAGTCTTGTCAGAGAAAATGTCCAAATGAGTTTGAAGAGAAGGATCTGCAAAGGATGGTGTAAGGGTTGGGCTTCCAGGTGGCGTCAAGACAGAAGAGGACCTGGGTCATGGAAGCGGGGGAAAGTCAGCATCCGTGAAGAGGGGAGGCTCCACTGCTGAAGGAGAAGAGGTGGCCAAATCAGATGATGGGGGATGGTGATCTGACAACTCGGGCATCACGTGAACAATCTCCTCTGATGAGAGAGGGGGATCCGAAACAAGGGGTGTGTCAATAACCTGAGGATCAGAGGGCTTGGAAAAAGCAGAGGGGATGCCTGGGGGATTCACAGTATCCAAATAAAGTAATTCTTGAGTGGAAGCGTCATCAAAGAAAGAACATGCTTGTGTTAACATACCTTTTGAAGACGCTATCCCAAGAGCATCCCGAACCGAGGGGGAAGGTGAGTGAACACGTTCCGAAGCAGGAGTAGAAGAACAAGAGACAGTCCCTTTCCTCATGTCAGGACAAGTCCTTCAGAGATGTCCGGTGGATCTGCACTTGCTACAGCGGAAAGGTATATTAAGGTAATCAAGCCTCAGATGGAAGGAGCGCTCTAGACTTAACAATTCGATTTCAGCTGGAAGGCCTGAAACTAAATCCATTTCCACAAGGATTTTAGCCATGCGCTTGTCATAGGAGTGGAGGAAGTCGTCTTCTACCGCCACGAAATGACCGATGGTGTTCCCGATGCCCTCCAAAACCTCTCTATTCCACAGTGGGAAAGGAAGCCCAGGGAGGAGAACCCATAAATGTCTCTTTTTGATACGTTCTCTCATCGGATCAAAATGAATGGGGCCAGCGATCCAGTACCAGCGAACCACCCTGAATACGCCAAAATGACTTCAAGACTGTCAAGGCATGCACCTCCTCCAGAAAGACAATAACAATCCATCCTCTAGCAAGCAGACTGATAGATGGAGTGTAAGAGAAGAGTGGCTTCCAATTTTCAACTACCCAAGAGTGCCATTCTTCCTTCCCCATTTGGGTGTACTCCAACCTTGCGATAAGAGCTCTTTTGCAAAGAGCCTCCGTCCTTTCCAAAAAAATATCCCTTCCTAAGACGAAACGCAGTTTCCCTTCACGAACCCTATGAGATTTTGCAGAATTGCGACGCCGGCTGTGTGAGAGGGTCGGCGAAGGGAGTTCAAGTAGTTCAGTGCCCATTGGCCAAGGACTAAACTGAGAGGAAGGTCAGCCAAAAGAGACGGAGTACTATGGAGGATCTAGGACGTAAGCAAAGGAGTGTAGAAGTCAACCCTGAGGAGATGCGAGAAGAGGGGAGCGAGTCTACAAGGGGGAAGAGGAACCTTCAGAAGCCGACAAAGGGACAACAAGGGCATGCGCTAAGTTGACTGCCAGGGTCAAAAGCCTTGAAAAACCGGGGGTAGTGGTAGAGACCACAGGTCAAAAGCGACATAGCCCGAGTTGTTTGAGCACTAAAACTGAGAAGCCTCTTCCAAGAAGCAGAAGGTGGTGAGCCCGGAAGGCGAAAGGCTGAGCTACCCAGCAGGCGAGACTTATAGAAGCAACACCAAAGGAAACCCTCAATCAAGGTACAGACAGAGACGAACCCAAGAGGCGAAAGGTTGTGAAAGACCTGGCGGAAGAAAATTCCCACTTTTTTCAGCTGGTTGGTACTAGTCCTCCACCGTGGAGGATGGACTCCAGTTGTCGGGTCCTATAAAGGGCAGAAAGAACAGAAGACTAAAACCCTAGCAGCCGACAGTGAGGTTGAAAAGAAGACGCCGAGGACAGAAAGGGTAAACAGAAAGAGAACAGACAGAATCCCAGGGGCTGAGCCCAAGCAAGCGCAGAAGGGTAAAATGGGAGCAGTAAAGGAGCAGAACTAGACCCGGGATAAGGCCACCTCTGCAGAGAGAGGAAAAGCAAACCCTGCCAGAAACCAGGGTGGAAACATCATTATTGAGGCCGGCAGAAGAGCCATCCGACGCCATCAAGACGAGGCGGGTTGCACCAAACCATACAGACAGAGGCCATCACCTCCTTTGAATGATTTTACTTATAATAAATTTTATTTAAAAAGAAAATTAACTTTGAGCAAATACAAAATATATAATAATTTTTATTTAAAAAAAACTTTGGAAAAATTTATAAAAATATATTGAGTTTTATTCATAGGTAATCTCTACTTCAATCCTTTTATTCAAAGCGCAGTTGAGTCATGTATGGAGAGAAGACCAGGTTCCCTAAGGAAGGAGACCAAGTTCCCTAAGGAAGGAGCCCACCAAGTGCTCGACGTGCACAACAAATAAAATTTAAAAAAAAGAGCAGTGAATATAAAGAGATGAAATATATTCGTGTTATTGCATGTGGGATTACCGCTTTAGCATTCCCGTATATAAAAAGTTCATTGATGTTAATGAGGTATCCGGATCAATGATCCCAAACATTAGCAATAACATTAGTCCCCGGACAAATATGTCATCCCACTGGAAATGTCTAACCTCGCAGACATTGCATTATTACCGAAAAATTAAATTCGAGCGGCAACTAATGGGAAGTCGCGGTCCTTCATGACATAATAAGATTTTATAACTTAAATATTGAAAGATAATTTGACTAATAAAGTGAAGTGCAAAATCCAAAATTGCCTAGGTTTACTTATTATAAGTGCAATGGCCTATATATATATAAATTTAATGATTACAAATAACAAAAAATAAAAACCCATTCCAAAATTACTTTTGAAGTTGGGATAAGATATAAATGTTATGATTTTATTAAATAAAATTGATAGTGTCATTCTTTAGGAATGTTTTTTTAAGATTCTTTTAACATAAAATTAAAGCAAATCAAATTATTATTATTATTATTATTTTCATAAAATCTTATAAACCAAATTTAAAATTTGATTTTAATAGATGTTCACCATCATTAATGTTACTTTATTTTGAATTATAAACGAAATTTGAATTTTGATCCTAGTAGAGGTCCATAATCATTAATATTACTTTATTTTGAATTTTAAAAAATATTATATTTGAGAAGATATATATGAATTGATGATAAATTCTATTAAATGTTTTACTTTAAAATTAAATATATAGCTATTTACTCGTGTATATATATATATATATATATACACACACTTTTAATTAAGAAAATGGCTTTGAATCAAAATTTATTTTCATACAAATTAATAATTTAAAAAAGCAACGCATGCTCAAGGCATGGAGAGAAGCCTGCAAAATCCGGTCATCGAATTCTCATGCAGTGCAACTTTAAAGTTCTATGCTTAGTAACAGCAGCTGAGATGGAGAGAATCGAGGAAAATCAGGTCATGAATTTATTTTGAAAGAAAAATCAGGCCAATCAAATATGCACTGCAAATATCCTCAATTTTAAAAACAACATATATCCTCAATTTAAGGTTTTGTAGTTAGTCATTTTTCACTGAGAAGTGAGGTAGTTTCTATCTCGCGCATGTAATAATAGAAATACCCATTCATTTGAGTGCTTTTTTGGTTATATGTTCTATATTGTATTTTTTTTGTTTATATATGTGCATCAAAGAAGAATTTTTGAAGCCTCTGAAGAATTTCAAAACAAGGGTTTGAGAGGTAAATGAAGAAAACTCCGACTTTTGGAAAACATTCAATCAGAGCGAGGTAAGGGTTGTAAATATTGGTGCAATTTGTTTGAGGTAATTCTTGAACATTGTTTTTGTGGCTAGGGTTTCCCAGAAGGAAAATTTCCTAGGAACGCAAAGGCTGCAAATATCTTAGGTACGCAAGGGTTGTAAATATATTATATTTTGGTTGTAATTAATGGATAAGATTGATGTGCTTCACTTCCTACTAAGCCAACCATGAAAATGAGATTGAATAACAAGCAGAATATGACCCAAGTGCTAAAATGTCTCTCCACCATTTTTTCAAATTTAGAACATAATGTCTTCCTAGTTTCAGGCTAAGTGGAAACACCAATAGTGGTTTGTTCATGTCTAACCATCTCCAAACCTACTCAATGAATATGGTGAGCCTAAGAGTTGCGTGATATTATTGTGAATTAGTTGATATAATTTCTCCTTGGTGAACTCATCCCAACCACTGATAAATATGCCAAGCGGAATGATTTAGTTAGGTATTTATTTACCAATATTAATTCTTCTGAGAGGAGTGCCAAAACGTACTTTCTTCTGAAAGGGGCACACAAACAACCCATGTTGAGAGGGGTGCATAATTGTATTATTGAATCCCCCATTTATAATATATATTAAGTCTAGAGCTGGTTAATTCCCCAAGGACTGGCACATTTGTAGCCAAAGATAGAACACAAGGTGGTTCAAGAGTCTATATCGAGGCTATCCCTATGATATGACTAGTGAATAATCGAGGATGGAATGAAATTAATTATCTGAACCAAAAATAGACTATAGGATTTATGCATGGGGTTCTAGCTTCTTTTACAGGGGAGAAATCGTAGCTATGGTTATTCCACTATTAGGGGTACCCTCGGTCCCTTTTCCCGCCTAACTTTCTTTATGGGTGCACTGAGATATATGAGTATTTAAATTCCTATAGAATATTGAGTGGTGAATCCTCCTTACCAGCAACATAAGTTGGTACAGTAGAGCACACAACAAAACCAAATGCAACTACATTTTGTGATCCACTTCAACATTCTTCTTAAGATCGGTAACTTCACTGGACAATTTTTTTACTAAAGGTTATAAATCCATATATTTTATTTGTTCTTTCTTATCCATCTTCACTTCCATTAATTCCTTTAAAAGTGTAGCATTGGTATATTCATAACCAAACTTTTATCATGAATTCATTTTAAAAGTCATTTCAACTATGAATAGATCCTATAGGAAGATTGAAGTGCCATGTAGATGCTTACTTCATCCATGCCTAGGCATTGATAGAAATGCATAAACAAGGAAGTAACTCTCATAGCACGAGAGTAACTCTAGAATGCCCAATAGTCCAAAACTTGAATAATAATCGAAATTAGAAACTCTGTAAGGAATTGCAGCAATCCATTAACAATAGCCTTTGATATTTACCAATTGTGATGTCCCCGGTTTCGACCCCGTTTGCATGATGTATATATTGTAATCAATCGTGGTGAGGAGTTCAAGGCAAAAGCCCCACCATCGATTTTGTTGTGTATGTTTCGGCAATGCAGATAATTGTCGATGGTATGCTGTGCTATAAGGCACATTATAATTCAGCATCATGTAAACACGCACATCAATTAAAATAAACCTCAACCAGCTACGGCAGTGCAACGTTGAATGAAAAGGGCATGGTTCCAAAGGATAAGGGGTGGGGGATGTCAAACCTTGGTTATGGGGGAAAAACCCAAGTTTTGTCACCTTGTTGATTTTCCATCTTCCCTTGTCAACCTCTTGAATGTTTTGTTGGGCAGCTGAGGAGTAATGGCTGCTGGTGGTTGAGGCAGTTAATGCCTTTGGGAGTGGGGTGGCAGGACTGTCAGTCCTTTTCCCACCTGCCTACTCCACCCACGTCTGCCCATTTTTCTCCCTCACGCACTCTTCCCTGGTCAGTTCACTCTGACCACGATTTTGTTTTTTGGATCCTCCTCACGCACAGGATGGGGGGTGGTTTTGGTCTCAGGAAAACATTTTCTTGGCTCCACGAGTTGCTGAGCACCCACGCACTGAAATTTCGCGTCCTGGCTGTTGATTGTTCATCCACGGACAAAAACGGAGCTGTTTTCTCCTCACGCAGGGCCTCCATTGTTGTGCAATCTCACACAGAGGGATTCTTCCCCCGTTTTTTTCCTCTCATGCATAGGAATTTCTGGGTTTTCCCACATTGTTCTTTTCCCAGCGAAATCGTGGGTGCTGTGGCTATTGAAAGTCGGTATTTTTTTTTCCTTTCCTCTGCATGGCATTTATGTGTTTTCCCCATGATTTTGTTTCCCAGGACGGGCTGTATTCCCCATGTTTGCTGTGAGATGTGCTCACTGAAACATTTCGGGGCTGTTGTTTCCCCACGTTGTTGGCTGTGTTGCTGGGGTCTTCCTTACATCTTTGGGGCTGTGGTAATTTCGTTTGAAGAGTCATTTTGGCCACGATAGGGCCAAGAATGAATCAGAATTTCTTTTCCCTGTTTAAGCTATGACAGCTAAGTAATTTCCTGAGTGCAATGGTTAGTCTTCGGACTATGCTGGCTTGGCTTGTCTGTTGAAAGCCTGTGAAACCCATCTGTGTTGGTTTGCTGTTTGTGCCCCTTGGCTATGTATAAGCCTGTAATTGACCCTTATTCCGGAGGAATCATGCCCAGCTCGGGGGTGGCAGCGTTGCTGAGAGACTGATGAGCACGCTGGCCTATGGTTGGGTGGAACGTTGCAGCGGCGTAGCTGGTTGCGGGTTAATTCTTCATCAAAAGATAAGTACTGCCGGTTACTTCATCTCTGTAATTTATATTGATGTTAAATGCTGGAATGTCTATGTTTGCTTCTGCTGATTGTTTGAAGGACTGTGCATCCTTGTATGATGAATTATTCCTGTTGTTTAGGTTTTAATTTTAGCATTGATCTCCTCTGTTTTATGTTCATGGGCTGTTTTCCCGGCTGTGTTGATGTTCGTCGTGTCCTCTTCGCCGGTTGAGGGACGGGGACGTGACACCAATGGGAAAGAATCCTACGGTGGTGATTTACTAGTCGTTAAATTCTTTATCAAACCAAAAAAACACTCAGAAATACAGTTGTAGGGTCTACACCCCCACTAGTAACTGCTACCTTGAATAATCCTCAATAACCTGTACCAGCACCAAAGCCAATAGTTTAGCATGTGCTCGCATATCAAGCAATACACTTTGCATGAGTAATTCTAGGTCTAGCAATAGTATATCCAGCTGATCATGTTGATTCTATAAAATATTTTGTTGTACGGGAGGTTTATTATGGAAATTAGACAAGCTATTGGACATCAATATTATGCAAGTGTTGTTATGGTAGGAGCAAAGATCCTGATCTAGAAGGTAGTGCTTTATCATATTCACATAGAAAAGGGAGTAAATGGGTCTGGATGTTTAGGTTGGTTCAACAATTGATGGAGAAACACTTTCATTTAGTTATGTTTCCTTGGTTCCATATCCACCATAAGTACAAGAAGTAGTCTTTGGATCAGTAGATTAAGTCATTGGTTATGTAGATGTTGACTAGCCTGCCTTATTCCAATAATTTGCACATTCTTGGAATAAAACTACATCGATCATTTAAAAATTATGGGAAAAAAATATAGGTTTCGTTCTTCATACCATGTTTTAAGAGTGATAGCTTGCTTATATATACGAGACCGCATTTTTCTCTATTGTTGGAGATAAAGTGTGTCAGGTTTTTGCTTCAAATTCCCAAGATGCTAATGGAAATATAACATTTTGTAAAATCCAATACTTGTTAAACAATTAGAAAGAAATACTTCCTCAACAACTACTAAAAACTAATAGCTAGATATACTCTAGTATCTCTCCATCCATAAATTCTATATCTAACTTGCTATTTATTTGGTTAATGGTGGGTGTGTTGGGTGAAACAATCCATCAATTCATTAGTACTACTTGTGATCAATACACTCGCACTCTATGGTTACTGGAACCTTCTATCACTAGTTTTATATATACGATTACTAGTTGAATCATTAAATATACTTACTACTATCACTGACTATTATTGGTTGCTTGTTCTTCTCATGACACCCAAGGAAGGACTCACATAACGAACCACTCCAATTCTCATAAAAAATCCATTACTCCAATATTCATCAACGATTTAACGACACACTCCCAACGTTATTTACAAGCATCCAATCCACCACACAATCCCACTGTTTTCACTGAATCACACCAATCTCAATTAACTCCCACAATCCCAATATGAAGGATCTGCACAATCACAATCTTGAGTCATTGATCCAATATCAATTGTTTTCCCATAGGACATGCATTTATTGGTTCAGAAGGTGTATTTGGTTGGTTAAGCAGATCCATTATAAGGCAAAATACTATAGCCATAGATGTGCATCACTTCCATAAACCAGTTTCACATCATAGAAACCCAATATAGTTGCTTCTACATTCTCCCCCCAGTGGAACCAATTACATAATCCAGTAAATTCTCTTTATATATTTAATAATAAATCATTCATTTAGTCTCCAGTCCCGACCTAGTGAGTGAAGTTAACCAACCTCCTGTAGATTATGCTTTTTATTGAATGAAGTAGATCTGTGGTGCCATAAAAATGAAAAGAAAGCAGTGAGCGAAAGAGAAGATCCATAACTACCCATCTAGCAAATGAACTTGCCAAACAATTATAAAAAATGTTAACATGGTCATACAAGCATGGAAATGAATGATGGAAACAAACAATCATCTATTGCAACATTTAACACTCTGCAAACCCATTGCAAGTCATGTAATTTGTTTTATAAAGGGAATACCACCAAGGGAAAAGTAATATGTTGAACAAGGAGATGAGGAAAGGGCTCGAACGTGTACAAAAGTGTATAATTTCTCCCAACTATATCTGAGAATTCCCAACATTCCACAACTTGAACAATAATCAAAATTAGAAACTCTATAGGGAATTGCAATAGTCCATTAACAATAGCCTTTGATATTTAGAAATACGAAAGCATCCTACGATGGTGATTTTCTAGTTGTTAGATTCTTGGAGTGGTGTGAATATAAACTTTGGTGTAAGTGTCCCCATATTTTGACATTTAGTAATTTTATAAGTTATTATTTTTTTTTATAGTTTTTAGAGAGGTTGAACATCGATAGATTTCAAAACCCAAATTTTAATTACAAATAATATGGATGCGGTTAGGTGTATATTGCTTAATGTTGGTGGCTATCAATTATTGGTTTGTGTTAATTTTAGTAAGTAATATTGTTAAACTTTTTTTAAGTATACAATAAAAACTATTTTCTTAGTTGCTTAAATTCTTTAATAAAAAGTAAAAAAAAACTAAAAAAGTGGGCCCTACATACATCTATAGGATTTGGTTATGATAACATATTCTTAAAAAAGTAATGTAAATATTTAATTTTTAAATAATGTTTAAAAAACATTAATGTAAATATCTTATTTTGAAAATTTGAAGTACATATAATAGTTAAATTATTATTATTTATTTAAATATGGTCTATTTTAACTACTATAATCAAAAGAATAAGTTTCATATTTATAAAAATATTCTACATAGAATTTTAATTTCAATTTCATATTCTTAAAAAAATAATGTAAATATTTTATTTTTAAATAATGTTTAAGAAAAATTTATATAAATATTTTATTTTAAAATTTTTAAATAAATATAATAGTTAAAGTATTGTGATTTATATAAATATGGTATATTTCAACTACTATAATGAAAATAATAAGTTTCATATTTATAAGAATATTTTACATATAATAGAATTTCAATTTATTATTTTCTTGTTATTGATTATTTTTCTGAATTTAATAATATTTTCTATCATAAATAAACAAATAATTTGATTATTATAAGAATTTTTAACATTACTTATTTTTTATCATTTTAACCTAGCTTAATTGATGTTTACTTAGGTTTACATATTTACTATCATTTTTAATAGGATAATATTTCATAAAAATGTATCTACTATTGTACATAGTACCATGAATATGAGAGATTAACTCATAATTATCATGTGTAAATATCACAATTTATTAATACGTAACTAACTATCCTTATATTATATATGAAGTTAAGATTCATAAATTCAGTACTATGCAAAAGACACATTCATGCATATGATCATGCTATTTTAATTGCAAGTTGTTTCCCTTTGGTTTACTACATCACTATGTGTACACTCTTTTGTGCCTGAGAGTGATAGAAATATTTTGCATAATTATTTGTATCATCTTTTGATTACCTAACTTCCTATTTTCCTAAACATCTAGACATTGTAATCCAATTTATTCTTAAGAGGTTACATAAATATAGTATAAACACATATTTCAAGAAATCCAGAAAAATTCTATTACAAGGACTTCTATGACATTGAATTTTTTTGTAAACATTTTATTTATTTCATTTAATTTGTAAAAATTATGCATTAAAGAAATATTCCATTAAAATTGGAAAAACTAATCCTAGAAAGAATGTTTTTATTGATCACAAATTTTATTTACTCCAAGTGTTTTTAATATACAATCATAAAAAATGAAATGTTGTATCATTTATAACTAGTTCGGGATGCCATAAATTAGGAGGAGTATATGAAAATCTGTAATTTGTTGAATCGTGTGAAAAAATATTCATGAAGATATAAAATGTAGGATTAATGAAGTTAAGTTGCACACATAATTGCATGTTTTATTACAAGAAGATCTCTATCTATATTTGAAGTGAACAAAGTATCATATTAAATATTTTTATTGTTAAATAACATATTATAATATAGCATGATTGGAAGGAAATCACAATATTAAATTAACATAAAATAAATTATAAGAAATGTTGATGTCGAACCAAATAATAACTATAAATTCGTAAAAAATTGGGATAGTTGTTAGGTACAACATTATACATACACAATGAAAATGTGAAGAAATCGAATTAAGA
>LPNX010374032.1:556-18771 GCA_001517045.1 Pseudotsuga menziesii
TGTATATATACATATATATATGTATATGTATATATACATACATATATATACATATATATATGTATATACATATACATATATATATGTATATGTATATATACATATACATATATATATGTATATATATGTATGTGTATATATATATATATACATATGTATATACATACGGGCAATTAAATTTTTTATTGTTTTGATAGGTAGGAAGATTCCAACATCTCCCCTATATTAGATTGTTTTTGTGGTCGACATTTATTTTGGCCTATTAGAAAATTATTTTTTATTAATAAAAATAATGTTAGTAAAGTGATATTATGTTTTTGTGTTACAAGATCTCTCCCATAATATTCACTATCACTATTTTTTTTGCCGACATGTTACAAACGTTACATCACGTTACAAGATCTCTCTCATAATATTCACTATCACTATTATTTTTTGCCGACATGTTACAAACGTTACATCACATTACAAGATCTCCCCCATACTGGCCTGTAGAGCGCCTCTTGGCGCAATCACTATTATTTTTTGCCGACATGTTACAAATGTTAGTAACGTTACATCACGTTACAAGATCTCTCCCATAATATTCACTAATATTCAATTTTACTATTAGTTTTTGCCGACATGTTACATAAGTTAGTAACGTTACATCACGTTACAAGATCTCCTCCATACTGGGCTGTAGAGCGCCTCTCGACGCAATTACTTTGGAATAAATAACAATTAATACTTTAATATTAGCTTTTTCACAATAACAATAATAAATGTAAATTACATTTATGAAATAATAATACAAAAATAATTATTAAACATTAACCAATCTATAATAAGAACATAAACATGATAGTAATAAAATTCAAAATAATAATAAATGAACTTTTTATAATAAAAACAGAGAACATAAACACGATAGTAATAAAATTCAAAATAATAATAAATGAACTTTTGATAATAAAAATAAAGAACATAAATAATAATAATACCATAATAATTAAAAAAACAATGTCTAAAATATAATAATAACAAAAAAAAACATAATAACAATTAAATTTAAACATTTTTTTACAACAATGATAAATAACAATTTTTACAATAATATTACTTAACATAAATAATAATACAATAATTATTATTTAACAATGTGTTATATATAATAATAACATTAACATAATACCAGGGGTGGCAGGTGCGGGGGATCTTTCTGGATCCCAGAGGACATGTTGAACAAACCTTCGCTTGGGGTCTTGGCTATAGGATCAATAACGAGGCTGAGTGGTTGACTCTCCTTCAGGGAATGAAATTTCTAGCCAACAAAGACCTCTCCAAGATCGCGATTTTTGGAGACTCTCGACATGTCATATATAAAATGATTAATGGATACACCACCGGCTCTATAAAATGTCGTCGTCTGCACGACAAAATCATTCCTCTCATGTCCAATCCTTATGAATTTTTCCACATCCTTCGCACAAACAACTCAGCAGCTGATGCCTTGGCAAACATGGGGGCCTCTCTTCCTCAAGGTCAATTTATCCTAAATGGTCAAGTCCCTCACCTCAAACCTATTCCTTAATGGATCATTGGGATTCAAGCTTCTACCCCCATTGTTTATTGTTCTCCTTCATGGAAATATACGAAGGGTCTAATGTTCTCCCTAAAGACCCCAAAGACTTACATATCCCTTATCACTCCAACCTTACTCACCCTTATCACTCCATCCCTCCCCAGTCCACCACCTCGTGCCCTTCACTCCCCGCTGGCATGAACTTCATGGACAATCACGAAGGATCTCCAGCCTTAACGAGCTGTCCCGCCTCTCTTCATCCTCCTGCCGCATGGCTTCACCACTGCACCTACCATCGCTTGGTCCATGCAGGATTTAATGCTCACCTTCCTTGGGTTTATTGCTCCTGCCTCTCGCATGCTCTGGGTCTTATCGCTCCCTCCATTATGTCTTCTCCTTGAAGCCGTCCACATCCTCATTTTTCCCTTGGCCATGGCTCTGTTCGCTATGTGATTTCTCCGGAACGAATTCTCTTGGATGTCATTGCAGGGGTCGACGAAGGCTGGTTGCAGGAAATCCCATGGGAAACTCTTCCTCTCCCCAGGGTTTTCGTGAAGGAAAGACTTGCTCTCGCCGCTTTCTCCACCTGTTTATGCACAACCCATTCTGGAACTTCTCTGTGGTTTTCGAATATTGGCTCAGGGCTCAACCTTTCCATTGATGATTAGTCCTTCATAGCAGAAAGTAATTCAATTTTGGGCTGCCATTGCTCAGGGTGGAAAGAAGGTGTAGTCGACACTCTCTCCTGCCAAAGCAAGAAAGACCGCGACTCCCTCCGGTAGGAACTCAATACCCTTAAGTTGATTCTCGGTGGTCTCTTTGTCGAAGAGCAGGCTCAAGTGTTTGCTGGTGCAGTTGGTGCTCTCCACAACAATTTCTCTCGAATTGAAATTTCTCCTGGACAAGGCAGAATGGCGCAGGCCAATGAGAATGTTGGGATAGCCGACTTAAAGAAAAATCTGAGGCACTTATACGAAATGATGGCCATTGGAATTATGGACAACAATGAAATTGCTCAGGAGGTTAAGAGTATGGGAGAAGTGGTCAGCTACACTTCTTACCAGATCAATAACCATGACTCCAGGATTGATGACACTGAGAACAACCTCAGGGAAATGATGGGCAAGGTGGACAGAATTCAAGAAGACCTCCAATGCTTGGTAAGCATGAATCATTGCAGCAAGGCCTTTGAAACTCCAGTAACAACAGCGCACCCCATGGAGGAGGAATCAATTGTTCAGCCTATGAAGCCCCCAGACAATCCTTAATGGTTTCCTAAGTTTTTATGTTTTATTGTCTTTTACTTTGCCGGTAGTTTATAAGGGTATACACTACCCCAGGCATTAGATGTTTTGTAAAAACTCTCTGTGGAGTTCTTTGGTCATCCCCATGGACCAGTTTTGTTTTCTCCATTTTTGAACTGCAAGAACTCTCCGTTCCCGCTTTTTCTCTGTAATGAATGGCTGTGCACAACCTGTTTTATATAAACCTTTTTAAGTTTCTGTTAAACAAAACATTAACATAATACTAATAAAACATCATACATATTTTTTAAAAACAGTCAATAAAATCCATCAGTAATAACCATTATACAATATCAATAATGATAAAACTAAATACTTAAAACCTACATTATTTTGAAAATTAAAATACTACTTTAATTAAAAAAAAAATTAAAACCTAACTACACAAAAGCTGACGTTTTCCTAAATCCTTAAACTAAGATAAATAATCAATATTTATTCCTCACATCTGGTGTTAAAATGAGTGAGATTCTTGTTCTCCTAAGGATGAACCTACTTAATAGGTTCGAAACTTGTTAAGAATTGCAAAATTCTTACGCCAAATTTCCTATCATTTTTAAACTACCGTTTTCCTTATTTCATCAACATCCATTTTCAAGGAGGATTTGGTAAGTGAACATGATGTCATTCATTAGTACATGGAGGATTTGCAAAGATGATAATGCAAATGTGTATAGATGATATAAAATATAACTTTAGGATGGGTAGATCTCGAAAATATGCACAACCTGTAATTTGCAATCTTTAAATAAAATATAACTTTGGGATGGGTAGATCTCGAAAATATGCACAACCTGTAATTTGCATTCTTTCACCAACTCTTCTTAGGACTCTCATCTTTGAGGGGGTCATTATTTTAGTCACATCCTTTTTTATTCAACAAGGTTCCAATCCATTGTTAATGTAGGTTAGTGTGTTTGAATAAGGAGATTGTCTTTATCATCGATACTAGAATAAGACACCTCTCATGCTAAAGACATTTGTTGTGAATATTTAAATAATAATATTTATTCACAATAACATTAAAGGTCTCTAAATAATATACATGCAAACAATTTTTTCGTAACAACTAAGGAAGCTTAATAAAGATACAAGACACAAAGGACCATATCAACATCGTAAAAGTTCATTGTATATGACGAAGACTATGTGTTGAACCGAGTTCAAAGATTCCTTACCCACACAATAGAGAACTTAGATTGTGTTAAGCTCACTTCAATTCCTAAGCTACCATAACCATTGTCACATGTTTCCATAATTCACAAGTGTTTTTAGTTGTACATTAATTTTCTAACACCCTATGGTATTTAAGTTCAAAGTCCCCCATAATTAAGTCATCGTTAAGGATCAATTTTTTATTCATTTTATTTGGATAATGTATATATTAATAAAATGTAGAAATAATTGTAATTCAATAGCCTTTTGGACATCTGTGGCTATCGAGATTACGTATTGAGACTTGGTTGACCTAATGTTCTGATATTTTAGATTTAATGAAAAATCTCCCTTTCTGTATTAAAACAAAATAAATTTACATTTAAAGAACGATAGAATATCAATAAGAAATTTAATAACAAAAAAACGACATAATAAAGAAAAACCTGAGAAATAACCTAAATGATATAATAAATTTGTAAAAAGCAGTGCCATGTTGTCCAGTAAATATGGATAACTTGAGCAAACAAAACAAGGCAATTGAAAGCATAAAATAAATCTTAACTCTAAAGACCCTAGAACCTAAATTTATTTTTCTACTTTATCAAAGTATGTTGTTTATGTTACTGCTATTTCTTTTTCTACATGTCAATAACCAATGTGATGGGTGCATCCTTGATGATATTTAACTTGAATATTAACGAGAAGAGATTTCAATGCAATGTTTTTTCACCAATCATGGTCATTGCACTAATGGGGTTTCCTAAAAGAAAAGAAAATAACGTGGCTCTACACCTTAACGTCAGAACACATTGGAAAACCTTGATTTCTTACATTTTGAGTTCTTGAAACCTTTGCACACACTCATGCATGTATATAAGTTGGTTATCATAATGATGAAGATGTTAGGTTAAAGGGGCGGCATGTGCAAGGGGGGGGGATTATTTACAACGAGGAAAAATAGTTGAATCTTTTGCTTGGGGGTTGGGATAAATAACTAACAATGAAGTTGAACGATTATCTCTTATGTATGGGATCGAACTAATAGACAAATTGAACATAGACAAAGAAATCATACTAATAGACTCTCGACAAGTCATTCAAAAGATGCAAAGAGGATATAGGAACGAAAATATCAGATGCAAAAGAATTGCGAGAAGAATTTCACACTTCATGGTAGGAAAAGAATTCAATTTCGTGCATATACTTCGGGAAAACAATGGAAAGACAGACTCTTTAGCCAATAAAGGGGCCATACTTGAGTTAGGATGTGTGTTTTTCCAAAGCGTAGGGCCCAAACAACTCCCTATTCCATGACTTACCTTTCCATTCATAGCGAGGGTCAAGGAACACATTTTTGAGTAAACGAAGGAGAATACGTGGCAGACTGCATGTACATGCCCACATGATCTATGGATAGTGCATTCAAAGTGTAGGCAAGCAGAATTCATTCCAGTTAATTGTAGCAGCTGCTCCTGTACATGAAATGGTAGACGAGAGGGGTGGTTTTCAAGGAAGGGGACAATGTAGGCTTTCGAGGAGGATTTTGTTTTGAATTACACATATATAATCAAGAATTTACCCAAGTTCCCGATGGAGGAGATAACGACAATGGAGACAGAGAATAATGAAGGGAAAGTGTGGATAGAGGGTCTAAACGGTGTCAAAGGAATCATAGTTGATTTTAAAATTCATATGCGGAAGGTTTTTGAAGCTGTTTGTAGTAGATATAGGTAGAACCAGGAGCTCTCAATAGACATTGGGTATGTGTTAAGTAAGTTGTCATGCCAAGAATCAAGGATTGATGATATGGACAGGGATATCCAAGAACTACATGTAAAGGTTGATTGAATTGCAAAATATGTCCAAAAAATGGTTAATATGACCTAATGCATCCATTGCCAGGAAACAATATCCAATGGAAGAAATATCAGTTTCAAATATTGTTCTAGGCATGGATGCAAAGCACAAGAAGTAGTGTCAAAGTCCCAGGTTCTTGTTGATGTTTTTTTGTATTTTATTAAACTTTTAGTTTATCTGGGTTTATCCCTCCTTTAGCATGGTGAAAAGTAGGAAGAAATATAAGGTCTTAAGTAAGGATAAGGTAGTTACAACTATGGCCGTTTTTTCTTATGTAAAATCATATCTCAGATTGGGTATTCTCTTGTTTTGGATGGTTGTGCACAACCTTTTTATATATATGAAAATGTTTCAGTTTCTGTTAAAAAAAAGGATGTTAAGTTAAAGTTTGGTTTGATTTTAAGAAGGCTCCATTGCTTGCCATGGAGTTTGCTAAGACTAGAGACATATGTCCTGACTACCACTCAAAATCATTATGAGGCGAAGTTGCAACAGATGTTACAAGTATGGACAACCCAAATCATATCCATGGTTGAACCAAGCTGAGGGCTACCGATGAATTAAAATGTTGTGGTAAAACATATGCTAAGTAGAGGGGAACTCCTTACGATGTGAATATACTATGGTCATAAATCAACATATTGCAAGTAACAAAATGTTATCATGGTTGGATGCATTACATGTGGAGTTTGGTGAAGTACGCATTTTGAGTATTGCCGCCATGTCACGAGTTTGGAGATTTGAGCATTGTTACAAATGAATTTTGCAAGTATGAGGTAAATTTAGAAGGTCATTAATCAAACTATTGCAACTTTCAGCTAAAGTTTAATTCCATTACTTTAGATATATAATCTCAACATTTTGCTAACTAACTTAGTTTTCACCCAAAGAATGAACATGTCTATCTAAAAAGGTAAACTTCAATGCTTATAAGTAGAAAACCGTTCTCTAATGTTTACCATAGAGGAGATGGAAAAATATTTTGCTGGTCACATATTTGTTGTGCTTAAATGTGTTAAACTTTGTAGTGTTTATTTATGTTAACACTTGCATTTTATATGGACAACATCATTGGGAAGGACTAATGGAACCTACAAGAGTGACATGTGAAAAATGGTGAAGGGAAATGCAGATGGAGGAATCACCAAAACAAAAGAAACAAGGGGAGGACATGAAAAGTTTAAAAGATGAGAAACGAAAAAAAAATATTATATGTTTAAGATGGATTAGAGTCTAGACTAGGTTAATAGTATGAGGAGCAAAAGATTGGAGTGTAAGTTTAGTGGAAGATGAAATAACAAGTAACCACTTGAATGATAAAAATAAATAATGGCATCAAGAGGTTTGTCACATAGTTTAGTTGGGGGCACTGCATCTTATTTTTGTTTAAAGTCAATTTTAAATTATTTTGAGCCAATTTGAATTTTTAAAATTTGTGATTTATATTCTTTACATAGATGTGCGTATTTTAAAATTCGAAAATAATTGTAGCATCCATTCTCAAACATTAATTAGAAAATATGGATTACTAATTACTATGCCAACACAACTTAAAAGCAAATCCTTGCAAGCTATTAATCAATGATTAGCACAAAGCCCAAGAAGACCCTAATCCAACAAGATCTAAGAAGCCATGTTCATAAACAAAGGTGGAAAACCCGCTTCCTATATATTGCTTGTTCCATTTACAATTTCTTCCTTCACATTCCAAACTTGATAAAGACTACCTCAAACAAGGATTTGTACACAGGCCTTTTCCAAGGCATATTTTAAAGGCTTTCAAGCCTACTTAAAAGACTTTGCAAGACTATTTTAATCAAAGACACTCCTCAAGATTTTTGATCCAAGATTTTGCAAAAGAATTTGCAAGCCTATTTCACGACTTAGATACAAGTTTGAGGCTTGAACGTAGAGGAACCTTACGAATTCAGAGAGAGAAGGTTTTAAATAACAAAAGAAATTCCAAGACACCACAAGAGTGTAAGGATGCTTAATTATCACTTGGATTATTTTTTTATCATGCCTTCCCATTTGTAGGCTTTTGGTCCCCAAAAGATTTCACTTTCTTGAGAGAAACTATGGTATGAAGAAGACTTTGTTTCTCTCTAGATTGTTGGCTACAAGGAATTTACTTCATGTATCATGTATTAACTCTTGACAAAGATAAAGGCATGCATTCCTCAAATAAATTTTTCACCCTTCCAACAATTTGCATCACTTCTCCAAGCTCAAGATGCCTCAATAATGATGTATGTCTTTCTCTATATTTATTATGGTTTGATTCCCTACAAATACTTCATTTCTTGACCTATTTGCATACTTTATGATTGTGAGAAGGCACATCATTGCCATTTCTCACGATGGGTGCAGTTTGATTGTAAATTCCAAATGATCAATTCTTCCTCCCGTGTGGATGTGAATTGGCATTCTAGTATTCACAATTCCCTTGTTTGTTTTCCTCTTTCTATGGAATGCCTTGTGTTGACTAGTTTCTCCTTGAGCAACAAGAAACTAAATCCTTCCATTGTATAAGCTTCTTCGCTTATGTCTTCAACTTCCAACTTTTGTTGTCCTTCATTTCGATTCTGGTAAGTTGTTGTATAATGTAGATTTTTCTTTATTTGTTTCCCACCCATTATCTTTCATACCATGGTGCATCAAGAATTTCAATCTATGTCTCATAGTATATTCTTACAACCTTGAAAAAAACTCAAACCATGATTGTATAGAACACCTTTTACCGTGTTTTGCTTGAACTTGTGGTGTTGTTGAACTTGAATAAGACTTTGACTCAATTCCCTCTTGTTTGAGGGACTTATCTTCTTCCTTATTTGTTTATTTTGCACATGTTGGGATCTTCAGATCTTCAGAGCCTTTCTATGTAGGATCTTTGACATCCATATGTACATAGTATTTCCATTATTCCAAGAATTGAGTTGGGGATGAAGTTTCCAACATTTTTCCATTGAATACCCTTTCTTTTGGAAATGGCCACAACACTCTTTGTCACTGTTCTTGTTGTTTACAACAACCTTATTCTTTTTCTCTACACACTATTTTGGAGAGTATCAATGTGAGCCTCTCTTCTTTGCAAAACACATGAAGACTTTCTCAAATGTTTACTATTGTTGGCAGGTAGCAAAACCATGATTAGTCTTTCCACAAAAGTACATGCCTTCCATTGTTTTCATTGCTTTGCTTTAGGCACTTTCTTATTGCAACAAAAACAAGCAATGGGATTTGATTTACAATATTTATGTGGACTATCCTTGAGCTCACTACCTTATTCACTTGGCTCTTCAAGTGTGTTACGGAGAGAAATTCCTATGGCTTGGGGTACCACAACAGACAACTTGACTCTAGAAATCAATCCTTTCCAATATGCAATAGAAATTAAATGTCTAACACTAAAGGATCAGACCTCGTACCTTATTCCGGATGGTTGAAGTAGATCCCCGTTGAGCTTTCCAATCTTTAGCTTGAATTGATAGATTACTTCCTCAACAACAAGTAAACAATACAAGCATTCTATATATCATGGTGTTAGATCTATTCTAGCATATATAATCAATAATGTATAAGCATTTGACATAATCCCATGGATATAATATTCATTCAAACACACATTATTGGACAGGAAAAGATATTTCTATTAATATAAATCAGAGATTACAAGGTACAACCTCTAACGGAACGTCTGCAAACCAGAGAAACTGAATCCCCCACTTGGGTCTCCACCACTTCAATCCTCCATCTCTCGATAGCAAGCTCACAAGTAAAAGGCAAGCTTGGGAAGAACACAAAAGTGCTCCAAGGGAAAAAGGGATGCAGACTCGAGCATAAGTTCTAGCAACAATGGACTATAGTTTCTTTGCTCTCAATTCTCTCTTATGCCTTCAATGTACCAAGGGGTTCCTTATATAGCTTTTCAAAGGGGTAATGAAAGGTCGATTTCGAGTGATCTCAAGGCATAGGGAAGGCTAGGAGTCAAATGAGTCAAATCCATGTCAAGGAAAACTCCAAAATGATTTGGATTATGCACACATCTCGATGTACGTGGTTTTAGTGGTCAAACCCGCGTATTTACGTGCTTATAGGTTTAAAAGTCGCGTGTATCATTTTTCATATGTTTTTAGGGATGATCAAGGAAACATCAAAGGACAAAAAGCGGTCCATAGGGTCTAAGGAGTCTGCAGCAGGACAGGGGAAAGCCATACAAAGTGTGATTCACCTGGAGTGGTGAAATCCGCTATAACATGGGGTTGTGTTCTTGAGAAAATATGCTCACCCATTGTCTTCTTTTCTTTTGATTGTGAACTGCTGCTGTCTCCTATTACTCCTAATTTGCTTCCAAATTGGATAACCAACAATGTGAATCCTTTCATAAGCTGTTGGTTCATGTTCTTGGTTATATAATCAAATATAGGTTTCATTAGTTTAGTATATTCCACCTTATCATTATTAGTGTATCCCTTCCTCTCGTTAGTCATAGTTTCAGTAGAATGTACCTCTTCTTCTACTACTTCTTCTTCTTCAACAAAAACACCTTCAACTTTAGGTTCTAAGGGTGGTGACTTATTGCTTTGAATCCTTGTTAATACCAAAAAGTTCCAATACCATGATATGATACCACTTGTAATATCCCTTTTTGAAATTTTATTAAATGACCATTTTTTTTACTTTTTTTCCCTATTTCAACCTTTAACTAGTTTTGATGTCTAGGTCTTCAAATTGGTCCAAATGCTCCCAATTATTCATAGAAGGTATATGAATGATATTAAGGTTTGAATATGATTTTCAGGGAATCTTTATGTCCCTCTAAAGGCTTCTGCAAACTTGTTTTAAATTCTGGTCGAGGTAGGAGTTTTGACTAGTAATTTGGGGTTCTAATTCCCCCATAGTGAATACTGGAAATGGCTTCCCAAATGCACTCAATCCAACTTGAATTTTTGAATGGAATCATGGGGCATGTAAATTAAATCAATATGAACTCATATGAATCACCATTCAATTTTTAATGTCTTCTATAACTCCCGTAAATTAGCTGCAAAAAGACTAGTTTCAACCTTGGGGGAAATGACAGGAAAACTTCTCCAAATGCTATGAAACTCAAGAAAATAACTCCAAATGCTTATGTATTGAACATAAAACTCATATAATCCATCAATATCATTCCATTCATCCATAAACCATAAGTATTTTACTTATCCATTCGAATCTATCAACACTATATTGGTTCACAATAGGGTAGTGGAGAAATGACACCGTTTGTTGATTGTTTAACATTTATACATGAAATATTTTGGGTATTTTGAACTAAGAGTCTTATGAAATTTAAATACATAAATAATAGTCCATTCATCCATAAACCATAATTATTTTAATTATTGATTCGAATCCATCAACATTACATTGATTCACAACAAGATAGTGGGGAAATGACACTATTTCTTCATTGATTAACATTTTTACATGAAATATTTTAGTATTTCGACCTGAGAGTATTTTAAACTTGAAATACAGAGAATTTACATCAAAACATAAAATAATGGGGCATTATAAGCTTCCCCAAAGATATCAATAACTCACCCAAAGATCAATCCCTCCATGAGCAAGAATATGCAATAAAAATCGGAAATGGTTGAAAGGAAGTGCTGCAATAGAAGGAACCATGAGTTTCCTTGTACCTTATACCTACAAATACAAATCCATTAAATCTCCATGAAATACCTGAGTGGCATCTCCAAACACCAACTTGTATGTGAATCTTTCACCCTCGAAATTGGCTAAGGCAAGAAACTAGTCATCCACTAGCTCTCTCAATTCTCAATTGCAAATTTCTCAAATGATCAAAAGCTCTTATCTTGGTTGATTCCTGTATTTTTTAAACATCCTTAGCCTTCTAAGGTTACCAATCCACCCACAAACTCAAGCCAATTCGAATTAGGGTGTGTGCTCATGGTTTTCCATTTGTCCTCCCTTTTCTAACCTTCCATCTTCCCCAAATTCGAGTAGGAGCCCATTGAGCCTCCCCAACTCACATGAGCGTCCCCTTTGATGCTCTATTTCAACCTGCCATGTCAGATATGTCATATGTCAGCCTTAAGATCTGATTCGTGTCATAGGTGTCATAGCATCTTCATCGTTGTTGTCATAGAGATAGGGAATCTAATCCAAGTGTCTCACTAGCTCCAAAATGACTCTTCCTCTCCCATGTAAGTTACATTTCCTTCCAAATTCAACCTATTATGCATATTTCCAAGTTTATTATCCTTCTAACTCTTCTAAGAACCTTTAGGCTTCCCATGGATTCGAAATTGCAAGAGGAGGATGCCATGTGACACCGAATTTCTAGCTTGTATGGCCCCCATAGACTCCATGCCCCATTGCCACTTCAATTTTCTCTTGTATATATTTAAAAAGCTCCATTATTAAATATTTATCCCATTCTAATGTCTGAACATCATTTATTAGCTCCCTTATTAAAATTTCAAATGTTTCCATCCAACCTAGGGAACTAGTAGGATTGATGGAATTGTCTTGCTATGCAATTATTTGAATGGGGACATTACAATCTGAAAGCACCAATGGCCACTATTTCAAGAAAAAAATTTATCCTCTCCTTCGACATAATATGGTTGAGTATTCAAAATAACTATGATCAAAACTAATATTAGTATAGTATGTTTTTAATGCGTTTTAATATTAATATTAATATGTGTTTTAATATGGTCAAATTTCGGTAGAGAAAACTCTGGAGAGGGGTTTCGTTTGCTTGGCGGCCCAAGATCAAAACCCACTGCTCCTCGAAGGCAACATTTAAATCCAACCATGCTAAGGGTTGGTGTGGCTAGGCTGGGTGCGATCCCTGGGTGATTTTGACGGCTTAGATGCGCTTGGATCATGGTTTCTCAGGCCAAAGGTTTGCCCAACAAGTCACAGGGCACTTAACCAACAAAAAAAAAATATGTGTTTTAATATTAATATATAATATGTTTAAAAAATTATATTATTCATAATATAATAATATTAATTCATTTAAAAAAAATTAAACTTACAAGGATGGAATAAAAAATTTGGTTTTTTTTTGCCTTTTTTCATTTAGGTATAAGTATTAATATGTTTTTAATATATATATATATAACGCAAAGTACCCACGAGGGATTTGAACTTGTGCCCTTCCATTTACAACTTCTCATATCAATTACTTATTACCAATTACTCTAAACCCCATGGGCTAATATATAATATGTTTCAAAAAACATATTATACATAATATAATAATATTAATTCATTTAAAATAAATAAATTTAACAAGGCAATGAGACAAAAATAAATTGAGGCTTTTTTATATTTTATGGGCCTTTTCCCTTCAAGTATAAGTATTGATATGTTTTTAATATTAATATTAATGTTAATAAAAATAAAAATTTTAATATGTGTTTTAATATTAATATATAATATGTTTTAAAATTTGTATTATACATAGTTTATTAATATTAATTCATTTAAAAAAAATTAAATTCACAAGGGAATCAAATAAAATAAATTGGGGTTCTTTTGGGCTTTGAGGATTGATTCATCTCAAGGTAAAATTCTAATTGCAAATATGGTGGTTCTTGCTTTAGGTGTGGATTCTGATATCCTTTTATTTATTTGTTAGTATCCAAGTTTTCACATGACCGAGAACCAATAGGTGACAAACCAAATAAGGAGTTGATGGGTAGGGTTAAAATTTGGACTAATCCATAGACGCGCCACACTTCAAAGGTAAGACTAGTTCTTAGTGGTCGAGTAGTATATTAAACTCAATCGATGTGTGGATCTTCCGTAAGGTAGGTCTTGTCTACGATTCTAGAGGAAGCAATTAGGGGAAGAAATGAGATGAAAATGTTTTCATTTATGATGACAATTTATGAGAATATGTCCACGTTATGGGAATGTTAATGTTTTCGGTTATGATGACTACTGCTATCATGCTTTGAGCTCTAAATGCAACATAACCTCATATCAAATACTACTGTCAGTGACTATTGTCAATGTTTTCAGTTATGATGACTACAAGAACTCTGTAGTAAACCTCATATCAAATACAAGAAGGGGCCCTAGATGGCCTAAACATCAGAAATGTTTTCAGCAAATAGTCTTCATAACCAAAGAACTCTACTGAAGATTACATCACAAATACAAAATCCTGATTTTGGTCTATCCATTGAAATATGTGTCTAGCATATAATCATCGTGACAGAAAAAATAAGATGGACATTCCTTTCATTACATTATAATTGGAATAAGATGATATTATATGGTATTTATTGCATTACATTCCTTATTAATTACAACTTCAAATATACTGGATAAAGTGGAAAATAATTTCAACTTGCTACTAACAAGGTTAAGTGGTAGAGAGGAACAAATTTGAATGATCAGAAATAACAACTACAATATGCTTAAGATAGGAAGGAACGACAGAACCAAGTTGTCCCACAACTCTTCACAAATACTCCTGTGGAGAAAGTGATGCAAACAGAAATCTAATATGGAGAAAATAACTTCCAAGAGTAAAGCATTTAATGAACACATGATAACCCCAAAATGACAAGAAATATGACATGATATATGAAGGTTAAATAATATGAAATACGAAATTAATTTTATACAAACAAGGGTTAGCAACAACATATAAATATGAGAAAAGTATGATACCATGTTAGAGGCATCATCATTATTAGAAGAGTGAGAGATTAATATTATACCATGTCAGAATATTGAGAAAAAAAATGAAATCTATCCATCAAGCAACTAACTCTTAGATCAATTGGTTTCTTGATGTCACCATGATAAATTGCTAAAGATACATGCATATGAAAATGTCAAAAAATATTTTCCACACAAGAAGGTTAGAGACAAGTAAATAGGAACAAGATACAACCTCTAGAAACATGATGAATAAACTATGAAACTAAACCCTAATGCAAACAACATAAAACAACAATGACAAGAATAAGAGAATAGAACGAAAATTTATTATCAATGACGAAACCTGACAACAACTTACTAAAAGATCTGCGAACTTACAACAAAAAATTGTTTTTGATGATTTTTTTGCCGAAAATAGGGACCACACATTTATGTATGAGAAATGTGCATGTGTATGCATTTTCTCTATCGGAAAGGTGTGTGTGTACATGCTTCCTCTAAAAAAAGGTGTGTGTTTACCTAAAATACCTAAAACTGTCAAAACACAAAAAGTTATGAAACTAGTCATAATCATGTATGAAAACCTACAACAAAACACAACCAAAGTTGAACAAACAATATGTTTACTGTACGAAAGATAGATCCTTAATATTAAGTTAGTACACATTGGATTTCATCTCAATCTACAGAAAAAATAAAGAAACACTCGAAAATATTATGAAAAAATAATGATGAGTGTTAGGGCTTAAATAGTTCTTAAACATGTAGAAAATTCCCAAATCAAAAGAATAACCAAAAGGGTTTCATAGATCTGATGGAAAATCTACTGGATATGGAGGACCAATTTTTTTTTGGAAGAATCATTGCTTGTAAAATAAAATAAAAAATTACAAAAGAAGGTAGAGCATAGTAATCGGCTTTGATACCATGTTAGAATATTGAGAATATGGATAAACATACAACAATATGTTTGCTAACAAGTAAACCAATAACAAGAATCTACCAGTGTATCATTCTACCCATATAAGAATCATATAATCAAAACTATAAGCACGAGTCAAGATAAAAGAATGATACACTAGATATACGTGGTAAAACCCCAAATGAGGAAACATCCACATAAAGATACTATCTTCTTATTCTTTATAAATATCCATCTTTCAATACATGGCATCCTCACATATGCATTACATCCACTTGAAAAAAAATGGGTGATAAATTACCACAATACCAAAAAAGTTGGTCATCAAGAGAAATAAATGAATAAACCACCAAAAAAGTTGGTTACCATAGTGTTTTAAGTGATATATGGCCAAATTTGAGCAATTTTAATAGATCACAACTAAAAATGGCTAAAATAAATGACTAATTTAGTCATGGGATAAAAAATATGACTAATTTAGTCATGTGATACAAAATATGACTAGAGAATCTAAGTTAATAATTATATAAGAGGTCAGTGTTAAACTTTTATTACAATTTCTTAAATTTTAATGCTGCAGATGGATTCCATCTGTAGTGTTAAAATTTACGAAATTTTAAAATTTTATTGTCAAAACTGGAATTTTTCATTCTTCGAACAATGGATAATTCCTTCTTCTTCAATAGAATTTTCTTCTAACATTGTTTTTATTGTCTAATTTTAATCCCCAATTACAATTGTTCGAGGAGCAATGTTAATCACTAGTCGAAATGTGTATCCAAATGAGAACCTCTTAAACTTTGTTGCAAGGCCATTTCATCTGTACTTCCATATCTAGGGCGATGTGCTCGTCATGTCCATACCTTGTTTCACTATTTTTTTGTTTCCGCATGCTCCCTTTTACAAACTTGTCAAGTTTCATCTTATGTGTCATCATGTGTCATGTTGAGTCATTCCATGGAGTTAGTCATTTATCGCTATAAGCATCATCATGTCATGATTGGTATATCATTAGGTTCGGCTCGTCATGTCAGTGAAGTCCATGTTTCATTTTATTAAAGTTGTCACCATTTGACCCTTTTGACATTATGCCAAAGTTTTGGCAAGTGCATATATTTTGAGTCATGATCGCTAAAAATTGTTAATTTCTCGTCCTCTATTAATTTACAAGCCACAATTGTTCGCCGTGATTGTCACTTCATCTAAGATCAGAAAGTAGAAAACCCCTCCTTGGCCATCTCCCTACATTTGAAAGCATCAATGACCGTTATTTCAAGAAAAAAAATCATCCTCTCCTTCGACATACTGTGGTTGAGTTGAATCTCGAATTAATGCATTCAAAATAACCATTATCAAAACTAATATTAATATAATATGTTTTTAATGCATTTTAATATTAACATTAATATATAATATGTTTTAAAAATTATATTATCTATAATATAATAATACTAATTCATTTAAAATAAATTAAACTTACAATTTTGGTTTTTTTTCCCTTTTTCATTTAGGTATAAATATTAATATGTTTTTAATATTAATATTTATATATAATATGTTTTAAAAAATATAATATAATAATATTAATTCATTTAAAAGAAATTAAGTTAACACGGGAATGGGGCTTTTTTTCCTTTCAAGTATAAGTGTTGATATGTTTTTAATATTAATATTAATATTAATGCTAATATTAATATTAATATAAATACAAATAAAATTTTTAATATTAATATATAATATGTTTTAAAATTTGTATTATAGATAGCTTATTAATATTAATTTATTTAAAATAAATTAAATTCACAAAGGAATCAAACAAAATATCATGGGTTGTTAAACTTGGAAACTTCGATCAATCAATTCCACATCAATTCAAGTTCCACAATGTAAGTTGGAAAAATAATCTTCAAGAATAGCATGTATCTATATTTCAGCCATTTTTTTCGCATGTGGTCGATGTTTATACGTAGTCTGGATAATTGAAGAAAGATTGAGTGAGATTTCTTCCATGAAGTTCAAAACACCAATTATCCAAATTAGACTTAATTTATAATATGTTGACAATGATGGATTAATCACCAATTATCCAAATTAGACTTAGTTTATAATATGTTGACAATGATGGACTAATTTTATTCTTGAACAAAAAATGTTGTAATCAAAGAAATTATGTTGCACGCTAATTGGAAAACATAGTAGCATAATTCGGTCGTATTGGTCTTTTGTGTACGAAAATTCTGAACAAATTCGAATTCCTCGAATATTCATCTACGAGTTAATTTTGAAAATTGATTTTAAAAACCTAATTTTTAATTATTCAAACACTATAAAATAATTACCTTTCAATTTCATATTTCTTAATTTATTTTAATAATAATAAAATATGCCAAAGAAAATAAATGTGCAAATATAATATCAACACTAGATTTATTGGTTACCAAAACCATGTGCCCAAAACCACATACATACTTGCTCATTCCAAATTCAAAGTTAACCCTAACACAATTTAAAGATTCATTAATTAATTCCAAATGTAAGTAGTGGTAAATATTATTTACTTTATTTTTTGTTAGAATATAATCCGTTAGGGTTATATAATGTAAATAAATACATAAATAAATAGTAGGAAGCCAAACAGGCTGAGCGGAAGGTGAAACCCAACCGCCATGTGATTTGTATAAATATAGGCATTTGCATTGGAATAATAATC
>LPNX010374032.1:24003-77188 GCA_001517045.1 Pseudotsuga menziesii
ACAAACAAGAGAACTCCACTCCATTACTGGTCGACAATACTTTTGCAATCAAGCTGGCTAAGAATCCTAGATTCCATGATCGAACCAAACACATCAACACAAAGTATCATTTGATTCGACATCATGTAGAAGCCAAGACAGTCCATCTTCAACATTGTTCCACAAATGATCAAGTTGTAGACATCTTCACCAAAGCGCTTGGACGAGAAAAGTTTGAAAGGTTCAGAAACATGCTCGGACTTACGAACACCCCTTCGGATTAAGAGGGGGATTGTTAGAATATAATTCGTTAGGGTTATATAATGTAAATAAATAAATAAATAAATAGTAGGAAGCCAAACAGGCTTAGCGGAAGGTGAAACCCAACCGCCATGTGATTTGTATAAATATAGGCATTTGCATTGGAATACTAATCAACTGGGAGTTATTACCAACATTTTTTATCTCTAGTTTCTTAATTTTGATTATGTATTTAGATTCAAAATTCAATGTCTAGTTTTGATCTCATGTTTCTTAAGTAGGAAAGATTGTGCCTTTTGTTTTGATGGTAAGATTGTGAAATTTATTTAGTATAATCATTCTTTCTATTGAGTTCTCAGTAAGCATTTATATGGATAGACTTAATTTGGATGTTATTCCCATTCTCGAGTCTTGTGCTTCTATGTGAGTTTGATGCTTGTCAAATTTTATAACCCTCTTTTAATTTCATTTATGCCACCCGAGCATTCGCTTAGCATCCGTTGTCATAGATATAATTGGCTACTTCTCTTTATTCCATAAGTGCGATTGATCTTGTCACGTTAGTTTAGTTGTCATATGTTTTCTTATTTACTCTATTTAGTATTCCCTTGTTGACTGACCTTTTGAGTGGATTTTTGTCTCTTGGGTATTTTAGATACTGCTATTCCCTTGAGAGAAGTGTAGTAATTACCATCTATGCAAACAAGAAAATGAAAACAAATTATTCTCAATTCCTAATAATGCATCTTGGATCATTTGAAAGGTGGCTAGTTGTAGAAACCTACAAATGCTTGGGATGTCACTTAATAAGTGTCGAGGTCAAAATTTTGAATACAATATTTAGTGGGATGTACTAAAATATGGACAAAAGTTGTTAGTGGAAAGTGACTAAAATGACATTAAATGATGACATAGTTTCTCAAGCATTTTTGTCTTTTCAAAGTTTTTCCTTGAGTACATGCTTGAAGCATTTTTATCATTTTCAAAATTTTTCCTTAGGTGCCTCAAGTCTGAAATGAGTGATATTCTATTTAAGGGTGTTATATCAATGGAAAATTTGCACCTTTCTTACAGGAAGAAGGTTGGTGGTTTGATTCCTCCGTTTCCAATATACATAAATCAATGACTAATTAAATGAGCAATTACCAACAATCGATGACTAAATAAATGACTAGCAAACAACAATCAATGACTAAATAAATTACCAGTTAACAACAATCAATGACTAAATAAATGAACAGCTAACAACATTCAATGACTAAATAAACAACTAAATGTACTTCCAAACAAATTAATGATTACTGACCAAATAACAACAATTAATGACTAAATATATGGCACACGCATAAAGAAACTCAAACAATTTACGACCGAGTGATAAATGACCAATTTGGTTATGACTAGCAGTCACATGACCATATTTAGTCATTTTTTTATCACCCATTTTTAGTCATTTTTTTCGTCACTTAACACCCATTTTGTACTAGATATCACATTCCATCGTCACTTCATGTCGCAATGATGCGCGTTTCCAAAACATACCCTCAAAGGGCCTCCTTCATCTCTATTATATATCTAGAGGTATGGAAGAATAACATCCCATAAGACATGTGGGAGAAATGTTTTACCACTTCTCTTATATAAAGAGTGGTAATAAGAGAATGCATTACATGAGGCATGTGGGATAACTCTATTTTATAATATTAAAATTATTGATGCATTTACACAACCAACAATACCTCACTAGGAGTTATCAAGATGGGACAAAGAATCCAAATACCTGTCAAAAATAGAAAATGTAGATAATTAACAAGGAAAAGCTAAATCATCCTAGAAAAAATAAATAAAATAAATAATTTGAATCCAAGAAATCATGAAAATAGAACTCATAATTGGCATTCCATGAAAACATTACAAGTACAACTACTAAGTCTAACACCTAGACAAAATATTTCAATGTTAGTTTGATTAAGTCTAACACCATTAATTATATTCATTATATCTACTTCATGGAACCAATTACTGAGTTCATTCTTCACATCCTAACTCAAAACAATGAACTAAAATAACTTATAAAAGCAACCACTTGCAAACAAAGAAAACCTGCAAGCTAGCAATCTATATCAGACACCATTCATTAAGTTTTGGTTTAAACATAGATTTATTAAGGTACACAAATATATACATATCCAAAATAATAGATAGTCCCAAAATTGATATAGTAAATTTGCTTAGAACTTCCACCAACTGGCTACTGAGGTTTCGTTCTATGGGTAAATATACTTATAGTGTAGGGCTCAAATCCTCAAAATTAGATACAAATTTGAAAATATGGATATAAACTTGTTCCAAAATTGAACAAGTCAATATCCATATATAACTCCATAAATCGCTAAATGTGTCCATAAAATGAAATGAAATATATAAAATTAAGTACTTGAATCTTTTATGCACATAAATTGTTGTAAATACATTTTTTTGTTGTATAAGAATATATTTCTACAAATCATTGTGCCATGCTTTCTATTTATTATTTCAAGTTAACAAATATTGAAAAACATTCTAAATACAATCTAAGAACTATTTTATTTTTAAAGAATATTGGTTGTAATTTTTTTTGAACAATGATTAAATAATCGATGTAAACAAGGTAGAGACGAGAAA
This sequence comes from Pseudotsuga menziesii, assembly GCA_001517045.1. Classification (NCBI taxonomy): domain Eukaryota; kingdom Viridiplantae; phylum Streptophyta; class Pinopsida; order Pinales; family Pinaceae; genus Pseudotsuga; species Pseudotsuga menziesii. Next base: position 26,908 of record LPNX010374032.1, read on the forward strand.
ATAAATGACACATCATATTTAAGTGGTAAAGCGCCAAAAAGAAAAACACCCACAGTACATTTTTTAGTCTTATAGTTGTTCAAAAATATCCAAAATCACAGTACATGTGACATCCTTACATAAACATCACAATCCATAGTTCACCAACAATACTACACAAATCATCACAACATATTCCAATAGTAACAATTCTATGTTCTAACCCTACAATCAAAGAAAAATTGATCAATCCATTTGTTCCATTCACGTGAAATGTTCCAGTGACATATTTTCAAGAATGACATTATGATATTCTATTGACAATTTCCATTGTCGACGCTTGGACCCTTTCTTACTCTTTACTGGATTTAAATGCAATCGAGCTATTGTGAACAAATGACTATATTTGGAACATATAACATCTGAATGGTAGTCTTGAAAACGAATATGGTCAGTACATTTTTTTACTTATTCAAATATATGTCCCATTAAAACCATTGAAACAATATGTATAATTTGATAGATCTTTAAATTCTTGCATCAATGTGCTTTTCAACCTAGTGTATCTTAATAAGTAATAATGCACATCTTTTGGATTATCTATCAATGCAATGATACGAAAGCATTGAATTCTATAACCATATCGGAAACACGATCATAATATGTGTCAATCAGATCCACCTCATTGTCAAACTCTACATCAATCAAACTTGGAAATGGGGGAAACAGTGTCAATTCTTCATGTACCCAAGGTTTGTCAAATTTATAAGTTTCATTTTGACACTCACCAATGGATTCCCCAGTATCAATACATATAAGACAAAATAAGAGTACTTTAGTTTATGAATTGAGTGTATATTTGTTACTTTCTCACTCCTAATGGAATGTAAACCCCTTGTTCCAATGATTGGAACATAATTATATGGAATTGATCTATCAACATCACCCATTGGTATATTCCAAAAATAGTTGCTCAAGGAAAAAGAAAAATACTGTTAAAAACACATGTTTCACGTAAAAAAATACATATTTGGGAATTATCAAAACCCATCCCAAGACTTAGGATAAAATAATTAATCTTTTTGATTAATTTTCTAGGTCCTACACTAGCTAGTTTGCACCCAATTCCATTTATGTGGTCAAAATTTCCCAAACTGCCTCATGGAGCACTTTAGAAATATCTTGGATAAGGTTCTGACAACTCTGCAGTCTTCCTAGATTGGCAAGTCCACGGTTCTTCTCTTTCCAGAGTTTCCATCTTTTCTGTAGTTTTAAGGCAAAAGCTAAAGCTAGTTTTAAGGTAGAGTTCCTTGTTTTTTTCACCAACCCACCTCCCTTATTTTCCTCATATAAAAGCATGATAAATTCCACTTTGAATCACTTATGAGGTGTACCTACTCATTCAGAAAATTCGTGAGCATCTTGACTAGTTTGGAAAGTGCTTTATGCGCCTATGGGGGATTTTGACTTGTTTAGTAAGCCTGCTTTTGTACTGATTCGAATAGCATATTTGATCTTTTGAATCCTTGGAGTATATACATCATGATAAGCCTATATCTATTTAATGATGGATGATGTAAATTAATATCAACAGCAGATTTTGTTATTCAACATATTCAGTCTCCTTCTTGAGTATTTCTGGCATATTTTCAAGTAATTTTGTGAGTTCAATTGATCTAAGCTTGGGATTAATTTCGACATGGTATCAGAACCTTGGTAGCTCTATTTTTCTCCTCTTCCAATTTCTTTTTTTAGGGTCGACATCACTCACTAGGAGTGCATTATGTCTTCTCAAGGGTGTAGTTGTTGAAGAATGGATTAATCTCAACAAATCATCTTGACTCCATTCAACTATTTCGAATGGAAGGAAAGGATGGATATTCTGATGAGGAGTAAAGGCCTCTACAGAGTGACCATGGAAACTGAAGTTGAGCCTAATGTTATAGCATAGAATATCAAATGACATAATAGGAGAGATGAGGCGTATGGTCTCTTGTGTCTTAGCATTTCCAGAGACCTTCTATTTCATCTTGATGGGTTGACTTCACCAAATGAAGTATGGGAGAAGATTCAAAATTTATTTGGGAATACATATAAGATGAGGGGTCATTGAATGGAGAACGAGTTGATTTCACTGAGTCCAAGAAGCTTCGAATCCTTGCAAGTCTACTTCTCCAAATTCAAATCACTGGTTTTGCAACTAAAACAATGTGATATTGACAAAGAAGATGAACAACTAATATTGGCCATCCTTTTGAAGCTTGGCCTTGATTAGTCAGTATTTATTTCAACCTTCCATGCCACCAAGTTTACAGTTTGAAAATAGAAGATGCCTTCACTGGCAGATTTCATGGAATCCTTGACTTAGGAGAAAGACAAATTGGTGTTGATGGGCACCATCAAACCTTCCAAAGATCAAGCTTTGTTTGTTGGATATTCCAAGGTTAATTCCAACGATAATAAGAAGGGTAAGAATCCCCCAGATTAAAAAGGATACAAGACCAAGTCTCAAGAGGAGTCCTCAAACTCCAAGAAGAAGAAAGGTAAAGGCGAAGGTAGCAAGTGTGCATACTGTGGTAAGGATTTTCATCCTGAAAGCTCTTGCATGAAGAAGCAGATAGATATGCTGACTCAACTCTGGGAGAAGAAAAACATATCCCTTCCTGATGGCACAAAGAAGAAGGAAGGAGGATCCAGTTTCGAATACAAGGAGAGAGTTCATGCCATGGTTGCAAGCACTGTAAGATCTCCTTCCTTTATCATTGATTCTGGAGCTTCTAGACACATGGTTTCAACAAAGGAAGCCTTCTCATCTCTTGATGATTCGAAGGGTCCAAATATTTCGCTGGGAGATAAATCAAAAACTAAAAGTAAGGGTAAAGGTAGCATTAATTTTGACCCTGGTTCCTTCAATAATGTCTTGTATGTCCCAGATCTTGTTGCTAATCTCTTTTCAGTCTACCATATGACCCACACTGGGTCTCCTAAGAAAGTTTTTTTCTCTCCTAATGAAGTTGGAATCTATGATATTGTGAATGGTAGAGTAATTGCTAAAGTTTTTGTGGATCATAGTTCAAAAGTATATAGGTTCTCACACTTCATGCCTTTCTCTAACCCCTATGCTCTCCTCGCCCATGCCAATGAAGCAAGCAAAATTTGGCATGAGAGGTTTGGTCATTTAAACTATAAATATCTTTCAGATTTGTGTGAAAAACAAATGGTTTCATGGTTTCCAAATATAAAGTTTTCCAAAGGAGTCTGTCAAGGTTGCATTCTAGGAAAACATCCATAGCATAAGTATGAGAGAGTCAGTCATGAGCGGACCTCTCCACCTCTTGAGATCATACACAGTGACATTGTTGGTCCCTTCCCTCATATGTCTATGAGTTAATGCAATTATTTCTTAACCTTCATAGATGACTTTTCTAGGTACTGTTGGGTTTACTTCTTTAAACTCAAGTCTGAATTTTTTGACCACTTCAAGGTTTTTAAAGCCTTGGTTGAGAACTAGTCTGGGAGGAAACTCAAGATCCTCATATATGATAATGGTGGTGAATACTTCAAGTTTGAGTTAATTAAATATTGTGAATATGTAGGTATCCATATGCAACACTCTATTCCTTACACACCTCAACAGAATGGTGTTGCTGAGAGGAAGAATAGAAGCCTCAAGGAGATGGTTACTTGTATGATGGATTCTAATACTTTGCCATCAAAGTTGGGATGAAGCTATAAATGTTGCATCCTACATCCAGAATAGGGTGCCTCACAAGAAACTTGATGGATTTACTCATTTCGAATCTTGGAGTGGACGCAAGCCTGATGTGTTTCATTTCAGGATTTTTGGCTCAAGGGCATGAGATAGAATTCCATTAGATAAAAGGAGGGCTTTGGAACCCCAAAGTAAAGAGTTCCTATTTGTTGGGTATTCTGAAAATGACAAAGGGTATAATTTGATCATCATGAGCATTCAAAAATCATCCATTGAAAGGAGTGTTCAATTTCAAGAAGAGCATATTCTAGCAGTAGAAATTGGAGAGTCCTCTTCACCTCCTCCACCTTTGGTTGTAAGTGAAGGAACAAGTGAAATTTATGATTATGATATGTCTGATAATGATGATTTAATTGCATATCCAAACATCCCCACAAGGCCAAATTGGGCAGCAAATACCATTCAAGCAGCCGGGGAATTAGCTAGAAACCCTAGTGATACTAGGAGGACTAGACCTAAATTCGAGAGCACCCTTTCTATAAAGGACCCTTTCTTTACCGATAATTTTTTTCTAATGATTGAATATGATCCAATGATATATGAAGAAGCATATGAACACCCAATATCAAAAACAACCACGAAGGAGGAATTCCATTCGCTCCAAAAGAATGACACATGGGAACTAGCCATTCTCGCTCCAGGGAAAAAGCTAGTTAAGTGCAAGTGGGTTTTCAAAACTAAATTTGATGAGAATCATTCTCCTGTGAAGTATAAGGAAAGTTTAGTGTCCAAGGGATTCTCCCAAGTCCAATGCATTGACTACAATGATACCTTTGCACCAGTTTCAAAGATCCACTTAATAAGACTAGTTTTGGGCATTGAAGCTTCCAAGCAGTGGGAGGTACATCACATGGATATGAAGAGTGCCTTTCTACATGGTGATATGAAAGAATAAATATACATGAAGTAGCCAAAAAAAATTGTGACTAATTCATCTCTTGTGTGCAGGTTGAAGAAAGCATTGTATGGGTTAGAACAAGCTCCTAGAGCTTGGTATGCCAAGATTGATGAATTTTTTCTATCATTGAACTATTGTGGATGAAAGTATGATCCAAATGTATATTTGAAGCCGATTCATGGTTCTTTAATCATGATTTTATTGTATGTGTATGACCTTCTGATCACAGGAAGTTCCAAGAAATAACTTTCCTCTTTGAAGAGTGCAATGAACCATGCCTTCTCTATGACTGATTTGGGATTGTTAAGCCAATTTTTGGGGCCTGAAATTTCTCAATCAGATCTTGGAATCAAGGTACATCAGTCCAAGTATTATTCAAATATGTTGAATAATTTTAGAATGAAGGATTTAAATCCAATCAATACTCCTTTCCCTTCAGGAGTTAAGCTTGAATAAGCGTAGACAACTCCATTGGAAAACAACACTCTGTATAGGCAACTGGTTGGTTGTCTTCTTTATTTGATCCATACTTGACCTGATATATCTTATGAAGTGAGTGTGGCTTCTAGACACATGGATCATCCTCATGACATCCATTGGAGGGAAGCAAAGAGAATTCTAAACTTTGTACAAGGAACAAAAACTCATGGAATTCATTATGTTGCACAATCTAGCCTAGAGTTAGTTGGTTTTACTGACTTTGATGGGGCAGGTGATAACACTGATAAAAAATAAACTTATGGATATGTGTTTATGCTTGCATATGGACCAATCATATGGTCAAGTAAGAAGCAAAGTGCAATTTCACTTTCATCGACAGAGGCAAAGTACAAAGGAGTTGTGAATGCAGCTACTCAATGTTTGTGGTTGCAGGGAATACTTGGAGAGTTTGGGATCAATTCAGATACTTATACAGTCATCTATTGTGACAACCATAGTACCATTCAAATCTCAACTGATGCAGTACCGATTCAGTGAACCAAACACATCGAGATCCATAGGCACTACATCAGAGGACTTGTGCATGATGGGGTCATTGCTCTGCTCTATTGTGCATCATCTAAGTAAATTGCAGACATCTTCACCAAGGTGTTTTCTGAGAATACTTTCAACAATATGAAATCACTATTGGGGATAGCTGATCATGTGCTGAATACTAATTGAAGACAATATTTCTTACAATTTTGTTCATGTCCATGTTTAAGGGAGGATTTTTCCCTTTGTGGTTTTGCCTCTTTCCTTGGTTTGTATGGACAAGTAGTATGTAAAGGGTGATTAAGACTTGTTTCTAGGACCTATATTTCTGATATTTTATGATATTATACATAAATCCATGCTTAATAGGGGGTGTTGGAATAACCAAAACCCATCCCAGGACTTGGGATAAAATAATTAATTTTTATTATTAATTTCCTAGGTCCTACACTAGCTAGTTTGCACCCAATTCCATTTATGTGGTCAAACTTTCCCAAACTGACTCATGCAACGCTTTAGAGATATCATGGATAATATTCTAAAAACTCTGTAGTCTTCCCATATTGGCAAGTGCACAATTCTTCTTTTTCCAGAGTTTCCAACTTTTCTGTAGTTTTAAGGCAAAAGCTAAAGCTAGTTTTAAGGTAGATTGCCTTGTTTTTTGCACCAAATCACCTCCCTTATTTTCCTCATCTAAAAGCATGATAAATTGTGACTTTCCATCACTTATGATCTGTACCTACTCATTCAGAAAATTTGTGAGCATCTTTACTGATTTGGAAAGTGATTTATGCACATATAGGGGATTTTGACTAGTTTAGTAAGCCTACTTTTGTACTGATTCGAATGGCATCTTTGATATTTTGAATCCTTGGAGTATCTACATCATGATCAACCTATATATATTTAATGATGGCTGATGTAAATTAATATCAACAACATTTTGTGTTATTCAACATATTCAATCTCCTTCTTGAGTGTTTCGTGCATATTTTTTAAGTAATTTTGTGAGTTCAAGTGATCTAATCTTGGGCTTAATTCCACAATATTTGTTTTCGATATATCTCTAAAACATACATACATATAAATCTAAAAAACATATTAGTAAAATAAACTAAATATTTAAAAAAACTCAAGCGTCAAGGAAACATTTGTACCTTATCACATGAACTATCCTTTCATTGAATTCATTTTGCACTAGTTAACAACATCAAGTGAATTTAGAAGTTGAGTAGCAGAGTGACTCAATTGATATCTTCTAAGTGCACACTTTATATAGGCCCAAAAACCATCATGTTTTCCATTTCCATGTCTTGATTAAAAAAAAAAATCCATGTGTGGTGAATGTACATTGTATTATGAAGGAAAGAAAACCAATAAAATGATCATGTTGATTTAATCTAACCAACACAACCATTGGACCACACCCAATTTTCTTTAAAAGAAACTCCTTGTCTTAATAATTCTTTATAAAGCATATTAAAACAAGGTTTAACTAAACATGTATCATGTGTACGGTCATCGTTGATGAAGAAATGATACTCTTTAGTATCTTCATGATTATTTTCATTGCTATCAAAACCACCAACATCGACATAATGTGAACAAGTATAGACACTTGGTCTGAATGATAACATTCACTTTGTATTTCCTTTTGTAGAGTGTAAGTGTAATTATCAACGAAATCAGCTATTGATAATATTGTTCCTTTTGGGAATACATCTCATGGTTGTTTGAAATGGACATCTTGCTGTCACAATGTGTGGGTGTGCTTAATATATCTATATGTTTGACCCCCAAACTTTTCCATAAAATATGTCACTGAAATATCATCTTCAAGTAAATCAATTTTTTGGATGTTTTCGTTCAATCCTTAACAAAAGTGTACAGAACATATTCATATCTCTTGTCACATACCCCAATTTTGTAAAATAATGTTATTTGTTTTAATTTGATTCCTAAGACATTATGTTAAATTTAATGCTAAGTAGGAACTGATGACTCAGCAGAGTCAAAAGATGTGGAATGTAATTCTGAATATTTTATTTTTAATAAATAAAAGTGGAGACAATAGCTTGGGAGAGTTGTTAATAAGAGTGTTACTGGTAAAACTGGTGGAAGGAACTAGGTGGAGAGCAAAAGACAAGTGACATCATCCTCAAACACTTCCTATGTTGCAGGTGGCAACTTCCCTACATTTGGGGTCATGATCCCCCAAGGAAGTGGGATCAGAGCAGGTGGCTCAATTAATGACAACTAACCCAAAAAGACCTAGGAAATCTTTTAAAAAGTACCCAATGTAGAGAGCTGAGGCTGCTCAGATATTTTTCCAGGAGAAGAATCATTCAGGAGGAATGCACTTCAAGGAATTCATTGGGGAAAAGGGAAAACTGTAAGGAAGGTGTTTTGAGAGATAAACTACAGTAACTTGGTCTGATACAGCTTGTTAGCTAAGAGAATTGACTGATAAGTTCAGGACTGGTATTGAGTCTTAGGACTGGTACTTGATTATTTGCTGCACCTAGTTCCAGCCAGGGAGACCAGAGCAAGCTCGGGGGTCTTGAGGAGTCATTGTTTGAGCGCTCTCCAGGAGTTGGTAGGGAGGAACGGCCTCCCATTGCTGTTGTCGACCCAGCTTTAAGAATAGGTTCTATTATCCATTTATTTCTATGTTCTTATCTGTGTGTGATTGATTGATGCATTTGCAGTTTATAATGTAAAAAAAACTTAGAGGATAGAATATATTAGCTTGTTTAGAAATGAAATTATTCTTAATGAGAAACAAACCCTACCTGTGTTTTTCCCCATCTGGAGTAATCCAGATCGTACTCTAGCACATGTGGTGTATTTAAATGAAGATAGTACGATACAAATTTTAAATAAGATGTTAGTTTGATTAAGAGAATGTTCACTTTTATTTTGTTATCAGAAGAAATAGCATTTCTGTACATGGAGTAGAGTTAGGGTTAGACTTAGATTGTGAATGTCAGATTTTAGTAAAGGAAAAAGAAGCTATATCTTTTTACTAACAAAAGTATGTTTTGATAGATAAACAGTTCTCTATACAGCATTCATTTCGGTAACCTTATTATTTTATTTTGAAACAAAGGAAAGAATTTAATAGCTAAAATGAGTAGTGTTAGGATAAATAAAAATGTTTTTCATCTCTACAGATTACTTCTTTCCTGTATAGAACAAACAACTATTGTATTTACTACAATCAAACTGTATGTAAGTTTAGATAAATCTGAAACTAATTATAAAGATACAACTAATTAGTTTGTTATTTCTTTTATTTTTATAAATACCAATATTATAACATAAATAGGGTAAAATAGAATATTTAGAATACAGAAGGAACTTCTCATAAATTAACTGTTATCGAAAGCATAAGAATATAATAACAAAACACTTTCTTATTATATACCTTTAAGTGGACTAAGTATAAAGGTAATACATATAATTATAGGAACAGTATTAATATGAAAATAAAATAATATTCTTATCTCATTATAGTAAACATCAAGTAAATATAAATCCTGTACTCAAATGATGTAACTATCAGCTACATAAGTACAACACAGAAAACAGGAAATTCTTATATTCTGAAGGTTAAAAATTATATAACAATATTTACAAATTCTATTAGAATAAAGTAAATTAATATAAAAACAATGTACTGTTGTCCTAGCAGGTAATATTTAAATAATATTACAGGGTAAAATTCAAATGCAATAACGCACAGGAAATAAACTAACAGAGTATAAGCATACTCGATTCACCGAGCTAAACCAACCATTATACAATGTAAGTATTAACCCAACAAATTACAGTAGTGCTTATAAATAAAAAGATAATTTTAAGAAACTGTAAATACTTTTTCATATCACCAAGTTAGGGTAAAAACCCTGTTATCTCAAAATTACAACAGAAGTATAAACAAAAGAGTTTAAACTCTTTCCTAAACGCCTCTCGGCTTCTACAAGTCAACATAGTATGGCTTAACATCCTTTCTTTTATTTTTTTACATATATATACAAGTAAACAGATCAAAAATTAAAATTTACAGTCACGGCCTAAGCCGGAAGCCCCACATAAAGCAAGGGATTTTTCTTAACAGAGACAGCGAGCAAAATAAACCCAAGTAAACCAAAACCACGAGGGTTTTGCAGGCCATGGCGACCAACCAGCAAATGTCCCATAAGGGACCGGACAAGGAAGAACTGCCATGGGGTATCCAAGGCTTACCCGTGAGCAAGCTGTCGCCACAACCTTGCACCAACCACGTAGAGGATTAGGTTGACACCTGCGTAACAATGAAGAACGATAGTGTTAATAATCTTGTATTAAAATTAAACAACTGTGTATTAAAAACGAACCTGCAAGGTTAATGAAAGGTAAATAGTATTTCTTACCTAGAATTTCACCGAGATACGACCACCCACAAGCAGTAAATAAACCACCAACGCAAGGAGGACTAAACCCTTCATCTGTTGCCAGAAAGGAGTTTACTAGCAGAGTAAACAACCAACAGCGACTGAGAACCAGAATAACAAGCCAAACAAGAAGAACGCTAGAGCTGCCGCTTATTCTTTTACAGTTAAAGAAACTAACTTGCAGTGAAACCCTAACATCAAACAAAACTCAAGAAGGGAAGTCACAACGCTCACAAATGAGCTGCGAAAGAAAAGACACCTGCAGACTGAATATTACAGAAAGAAGCAAGCAGTGAGGGATAAACCCTGAAGGAAACCAACAACCAGTGCCAACAGAAATCATTTGTGTACAACACTTCTCTATTGAACGTGCAAGGTGAGCCTACAGACTAACAGGAACAAGGAAGCAAATGGGGAGACGACCAGTGACAACTTGTAGAATGTTAATGCAGTCGACAAGCTCGGTAGCAGAGTGGCCGGAGGCCGAAAACATTGGAAGAATGACGATTCTAGGGTTGTCAATACCCTTTTAACTGTACAACACTTCATTGGAATGATGCCACGTACTCATTAAAATTATTTACATGCAGAGGGTAAATCCCTATAGTCGCTGCATGCAATCAACCAGCGAATTATCACTCCAATCACTTGATGTTTCGAAGGTTCGGTAAGGTTTGATACCCCTAAGTCAACCTCACTTGCACGCTGGACTGTAAACAACAGCACATTATTATATGGTTAGGTCATATACTTATCAAGGGCGTAGTCAATACTATGAGCCATCACTTGTATAACATGTTATCCATTCACTCAAACGATTAATCTATCCAAGGGTATGCCATTATAATGATATAAAAGAAATTTATAAAACTAATATATGGAAAATACTATTCTTGTAAGCAATATTTTATTTTAATCAAACGAATGTAACATAGCAAGGGTATAAAGAATGCAACCTAGCACTTTATACATGTAAAGGAGGCATTTATTAAAAGTTTATAAAACTTAGATCAGGATTAAACCATAGTTTCTTTATGGCACACTCCATTTTCATGACCCTTTTCTCTATGCCTTGCAAAGTAGTTTTTCAACAAAATATTATAATTAGGGCAAGGGTTAAGCCACTTATCTTTTAACAAAGATTCATCAACATAAAAGTTATGTCTTTAAGCTCATCAAGGGCGGGGTCACTATTACTACCCATTATTATACTAACATGATAATCATTCTTTCAATAGTTATAAACCCATTAAGGTATGCCTTTAATAACTATAAAAAGGAAATTCATAGGACCTAGTTATGATAAATAACCATCTTGTGAGATTGATTCTAGTAATGCCTTTAAGTATTATCCTTGTTTAAACTAGTAAGTTGCAAATAAAAAGGTTAAACATTATAGTACTATTAAGCTTGACGATAAGTAACCTTTGACGATCAATAACCTTAACTGGGCCATATCATCCGCATAAGTTATGAGCAGAAGAATTAGGTTCTTTCACACTATCTTAGTTTAATTGATAGCAGTATGAATGAAGAGATAAATTCCTTCAAACTTTCCAAGCGTTGGAAGATAAGATAAAAGTATAGAAACTCTTTATTTATGCGCATTACTTTCATATTCCATGGGGTAATCAAATTTAACATGACATACATGGTATTTGTTCACAATTTAAATTAAACCCTTAACATAATAACTCTGCCATTCTTGGTCTGTATGTAAGGAAAGATTAAGGCGTTTACACACACGACGACCATGGTAAACATCGCGGAGTTTTAGTTCACAATAAAAACTAGAAAATTACAACTACTAGAGAGAAAGCAACTGTCGCAATTACTGATAGGACTGAATCTCATTTCCTTAGTGTTTTTAAAAAGAATAACGATTTAATGGTTTTACCTCATAAAGCATTTGGAATTGAATAGCATATATATTCTTTTACTGAGTTATTAATTTGCGACGAACATATATCTGTATGCGTAATGATTATTGACAAGCGGCACCAGATCTTTCTTACCTGTAAATCTGTAAGAGCAGGTAAACTTTCTGCGTTAGTTGAAAAGCTAAGTAAGCCCAGAATACCAAGACAGTTCCACCTTGTGGTCGCAAAGAAAAAAAAGTCATTAAACTGAAAAAGAATTATTCTATAAAATAAACAGAATCAAGTAGATAATTCAGATTATGAAATCATTAACATATAACTAATTAAAACAATTAGTTGACTGCATTAATGAAGTTTATCAGTATTTTCAAAGTTTTAATTTTTTCGGAAATTTTGGGACTTTGACATCTCTTCCATTTCACAATGAGATTTGATAGTCGAGGATCATTTGGACCAATGGTCTATTTAGAATCAAAAGGTGTCAAATGAGTACATTAATTTGATTTTCTAGCACCAACACATTCTTTTTTATAAAATACTTGATCATTCTCTTGTGCTCATATATCTTGAAGACAAATTCACGAACACTTGAAGGAGGGGGGTCATTTGGCCAATATTGCATGCCAAATTTTACAAATGTATCATAATATAATTGGAATTATACATGCTATCGACACTAAAACGTGTCACGAATAGTCATGGTCATGACATACCATATTTTAAGTTTCACAAATGTGCAAAGGGAATTTTTCATATCAACATTACTCTCCATAAAATTGTTGAACATTTAAACTTGAGTGACCCCTATTATCTATTTGGCATGAGTTTCATAAACTCCTTTAAATATTTGATGTTGCACAACATCCTTTTCATTTGGTAACACACAAGACTTCAAATGCCAAAACTCTTTCACCTTATCTCTCACATTATTTGGAAGTCTATCTTAATAGGGTGTCTTATATATAACAACCCAACATGCAACTTCATCATCCTCATCCAATTGAATCCTAAATTATTTATACTTAAATAAACTTTTTCTTGATGTTTTTAATATTATTACAGTCATCGCCATCAAACGACTTGATTCAGTGTTTTTTGCAGCAACAATTGTTAGCAATGCTCTATGAGTATCCTTTTCAACATGAGGTCTCTTTTTGGCAAGTGTGGGAAGGGCGACAATAACATTTTTTTATACCATCTCATTTGCTTTAACCACTTTGATACTTTTAATGCCCAATAATTTAATTGCATCTCTTACACATTTCTTCTTCAACAATCTATGTAACAATTGAGCTTGTGATATGACAAAACTACCTTCAAGATATATTTTACTAATAGCCTTTGATGTATATCAAACTATATGATCTTGCATCGGTGGTCCCAATTCTTCAATTTTACTTGAATCCATTTTTTCCAACAAATTGTCATCAATGATGATATTGCTAAAACTTCCAATTAATATCCATGAATTGATATATGTGGTAGGATCTTATTGTGAGTTGGATGTTGACCCTGCATAAAATTATATAAATTTATAAATTGTACTTCGTATATATATATATATAGAGAGAGAGAGAGAAGATTTAAACTTTCAAATCAAATATATAAATAATAAATAATTATTTAAACTTAAAATACTCTTCACCTGCCAATCATGGTGATGATATCAACACTTCCTATAATTCCCTCAACATCGATCATTTCCTCATTACCTCCATTTTTTTCATCAATGTGTTCTGAAACATTTTGAATTTCTTTGTCAACTTTAAGTGCCTCCACATTTTTTCCATTTTTCGTTTTGTTCTTAACTTTTTCATGCTTTCACATTTTTTTATCTTTCCTTGCCCCTCAATCAATTATGATGTGTTTATATTTTTTTCAACAATTCCTTTGGTTTTCCATGTTCAAAGAATTAAAAACCTAAAATTCAATGCCAAAAACTTGAAATCATATACTAATATGTTGGATATAAAATTGTACAAACAATGAAACAAATTGCAATATCTAAGATCCAAATTGCGGTATGCCAAAAACAACATTACATAAGTGACTTAAGGCAAATTGCAATATCCATTTTTTCAGTGAAAAAAAATTGCAATATTCATTTTTTCTTGGAAAAAGAAATACAATATGCTAGAGACAAATTTCACAAGTCTTGAGTCAAATTGAAATATAATTCATTTTTCTTTAAAAAAATGTAATTATATGCTAAATACAAATCATAATGGTACTTAGAAGAAAAGAAATATAATATATGCACAAATTCAATTTCACAATATATCTTAATAATATGATTTGATGACATTTATCATTTATTCATTTAATGTAGTGATGATGTTATGCTTTCATGATAACATGTAGAAGCATGAGGTTCTATGATGTTTATAGTGACAATATTTTAATATGATGATAACTATCAGTTTTCTATATGTTTAGAGTGGACGTTGTTTTAGGGAATTTACTCAAGGGAATGGAGGCCACTTCATTCTAGGATTTCATAGAAGCCCATAACCATTAATGAGAATGTCAAAAATTAATATCTTATGGCATGGGGAGAACTCAACCTAAAAACCTATGCCAATATTTCTTCTAACTTCTGTGGATACCGAAATTCCATGGATAGATTTATACTTACCATTGGGAGGTATATGGAGAGGGTCTTTCAATTTATGGGGTTAGTTGCATTAGGGAGGATAGGGAGGAAGTTGGGCCAACCTTTTGAGATTCCTAGGGTATACTGGAATAGTGTACAAGTAACCAGATTCATAGCTTACCCCAATGAAATATTTGAGGCCGACAAGAATGGCAGTGGGAGGGTGTTTGAAGCCACAAAAACTTCCCTTATAACTTTTGATGCCTACTGTGGGGTTGTGCTACAATAGAGGGCTTGTTCCATGGTGAGCAAGGCCATCTAGAGTTTGGTGTGGAGGGTTATGGAGGTGGGGGATGGTATGATTCTTAGAATGAGGGTGTGTAAAGGAGAAATTAAAAAATACATAAAGATAATAATGATACCTAATAATATGAATTAATTAATGCATAATGGTATGAGCTGATTGAAAATTAGACATCCAATAAGAATAATCAAAAGCATGGAATAATACATGTTACTATATTTGTTATTAATACACATGCAATAATTGCTTGTATTACCCACAAGAGTAATCTTTCACCCATGCAATATTACTAGTTACTTAGGTGCATATTGTATGATTCTTGAGCATTTTAAACATTACCTAAGCATGATGTAACTTCAAGACAAGTTTTCCTCAAAGAGGGAAGTATGTTATAGCCCAAAATTTGTATTAAACTAGTTATAAGTAAGAACATAGGAAAAGTAAGTAATATATATATTAAATAAAAAAATAAAAAAAGGAACTTCTTAATTAAAAGTAATTCAATATACATGGTTTAAGTACTAAAGAAAAGAAATATATTATTTAAAAAGGAGCAGTATTAGAGGGGAAGGGATTTTTATTCTACTTGGATTCTTAGGGAGAGAGGGATGGTTATGGAATGTAAGAGAAGAGATCCGACTCAGGTTTATTGGTTGAGGGCTTGGGGGCTCTCAGTGGTTCATTGATGTTAGAATTTTATACTTTAACAATGGTTATGTTATATCTTCAAACAATTTTCATTATATCACAATAACCATAATCAATAGGATCACTGAAAGAAAGGTAAGAACAACAAACAAAAGTACACAAATATTTTCCTATGGGAAACCACAAGGGAGAGAACCCAACAAATTCTTTAGTATATATTTTTTCAACAAGTACAATGCCAAACCAAGATAAAATGAACCCAGAAGATAACATCAAATTCTCCTTCTTCTCTTTCTTGCACACTTTCTTGAGAAAACTTGTGTGTCCAAATGAGAGGATTCCCTCCTCTATTTATACTCAACGTGTGAGTGACCTTTTACCCTAATTAGGCCAACTTCTCTTTCTTACTAGGTTTACTTCTCTAGGAAGACTCAAAACACCATTTATGTAATAATTATGTTGGGTACTATTCACATGAATTACAATTGAAGGTTTACATTGATTCTTTCAAGACTTTTATATGGCCAAATACACCAATAAAATCCCCCAAAAGAGGTATAAAAATAATAAAATAAAAGTACAATAAAAATATATTTCAAACTTACACAATCTTCAACACTCCATCTTAACAAGAAAGGTATTATTCTATCATGATCATCACCACTGGACATTGTCACTAGATCTCATCAATGGATTCCATCACTATAGTTACAACTCTGTACTCGGTCCATCGACTTGTGACATCTCTCAAATCTATACATCACTAGAATTTATATAGTGAAAACCATTTTTAATGTTGGACTTAGATCACACATATCTCTACAGTGCCAACCCTTTTTCATGTTGTATGTATATCCACACATTTCTATAGTTCCAACCCTTTTTCATGTTGTCTTTAGCTCCACACATTTATATAGTTGCAACACCTTTTCATGTTGGATGTAGAACTCACATGTCTCTGCAGTTCCAACCCTTTTTCATGTTGGATGCAAATATTTACAATGCCAACCATTTTTCATGTTGGATGTAAATCTCACACATATCTACAGTGCCATCCCTTTTTCAAGTTGGATTCAAGTATCATACACATCTGCAGTGTCAACCACTTTTCATGTTGGATGCAAGTCTCATACACATCTACAGTTCCATCCCTTTTTCATGTTGGATGCAAGTCTCATACACATCTGCAGTGCCAACCATTTTTCATGATGGATGCAAGTCTCATCGATCTTCCACAGTGCCATCCCTTTTTCATGTTGGATGTTAACACCACTAATATGCATCTGTGACTCATCACTTACTCTTACGATGGACAATGATATGAAAAACTCCAATATTGTCCATGAAGTGCTCAAACTTCACTCTCGATAGAGGCTTGGTCACTATATGGACTATCTACTCGTCCATCACAATATATTGGAGATTTACTACTACTATTTGCACCATATACCTGATATAGTAGTACATGGTCTCGATGTGCTTCGATTTGTCATGAAAAGCAGGGTTCTCATACAACTTCACACAACTCTGGTTGTCACAGAACACACAAGTCGTCTTTAACTCAATATCAAACAGTCCTGCAAGTAGCTTCCTAAGTCGTATTGCCCCATAGATAGATGAACAATCTGTAATGTATTCTTCCTTGGATGTACTCAGTCCCACACTCGTCTGCTTCCTGCTGAACAAGGAAATTATGCCAAACCTCAAACTGAAGAAGCAACCCAAAGTTCTCTTCCTATATGTGACACTACTAGCCCAATATGAGTCAACATATCCTTGTAGGATAATTCTTTGTCATGTCACATATCTGATCCCATAATCAATTGTACCCTTTAGGTACCTCAACACATGCTTTACAACAATCTACTAACCGCAAATCATATATCAGCCTCATGTTCATCACGTACATCAATGAACCAATCATCTACCTGTATATTGTGGCATCATCTGTCTCTAAAGAAGTATCACACAACAACTTCAAGTTCGATGCCATTGATGTCGCTAAGGCCTTACAATCCATCATCCCAAATCTCTTTAGAATCTATGTTGCATATTTTTCTTGACTAAGTAAAATCTCATCCGGATTCTACCACACATCAAGACCTAAGAAATATTGCATCGCACCCAAGTATTTCATATCAAACTCTGTGGTAAGATTCTTCTTTGTTCCTGCAGTGAGTTCCTCGTCGCATGTTAGGAACTGGTCATCTACATATGATAGTAGTATCAATGGTTTTCCATCCCCAACCTTGAAGAGAGGTTGGAATACACTTTACTCTTATTCAATATTGTCAAAAATTCATCTATCCCATCGTAACATGTCTTGGGTGCCTATTTCAATTCGTGCAAGGACTTCTTCAATTTGTATGCATGTTTCTCTCTATCATGTGTCTCAAGTACTATTGGCTACTCTGCATACACTTCCTCTTCTACTACACCATTCAGGAAGGTTGTCTTCACATCCATATGGTGTACCTTCCATTTCATCATTGCAGCTATCGCAAGTATATCTCTAATCGAAGTGTATCTGTCCATAGGAGAAAATGTCTTCTCATAGTATATGCCTTCTTTTTGGGAGAATCCATGAGCCACGAATCTTGCCTCGTATTTATCAATTCTACCATCCACTACATGCTTTATCTTATAGATCCATTTTGAATACACGACGGACTTCCCTTCAGGTCTCGAAACCACATCCAAAATATCAATCTTCATAATCGATTAGTACTCTTCAATACTATCGTCCTTCCACTCTTTTTTCTCGACTGCTTCTTCATAGATGGAAGGATCTACATCAATGATGTCACACAATAGTGTTACATAGCTAGAGTATGGTCGAGGTCACTTTCTTTCTCTAGAAGTTCCATCTTGAGCACCATACTTCTTTGCATCTTGATTGATCTCTAATGTGTAAGCTGGTCTTATCTTGTTAGTGTTCATCTCTTGGGGTGGATATACAGGTATTTCTGGCTTTGTCACATCATGGTATTCATGTTCTTCTATCATTATTTCTTCCATAATTGTGTCTCCGACTATGGAAGCTTCATGTACTTCCTCAGACTGAATATTCCTTGATATATGTAACGTCCCCATACCCCATAATGCAGATAAATTAAAAATTTTACTTCAAGAACCTTGTTCTCCTTTATAACACAGGGCATGGGCGTTAACACACTCTTCAGCATTCATCCTTAGGCTTAGAAACCATTGTAATAGTCATTTCTCCTTTAACAAATCCATTCTATGTCCAGAATTATCATTTCCGCACTAACCTTGAACTTTCCACACTCCTGATTCTGCCTTTTTGACCTCGGAACTCGGGAATCGGAATCATATTGTGCCAAGGAAATACTTAACGGCTCTTCTGCCTTTCTCCTTCCACACTCCCGACTTTCCAACCGCAGAACTCAGAATTCATAAACATAACGAACGATGGGGTCCTTCATCCATGGTTCTGCCTTCCGCCTTCTTCCCTTTCTCCTTTCACCTCCGAAACTCAGAAGTTGGAAAACTATCAAACAATGGAAACTCTATCCATGGTTTTGCATTTCGCATTCCGCCTTTTTGCCTTCCAGTGCGGAACTCGGAAACCAAAAAAATTAGATTTCGACCTTATCCTTTTCTACACTTTTGACTTCCGATTTCCGACCTTGGATATCAGAAATCAGAAAGTTAAATTTTTCCTTAGAACTTTTCTGCACTTTTCCTCTTTCTCCCTCTGCCTCCCACAAGCGGATCCCAAGGTGCGGAAACATAACATTTATGCCCCGTTCAACTGCTCTTTTCTAGTTTCCGCCTTCCACCTCCCTTAGGAGGATTCCAAGGGAGGAAACACTAAAACAGAGGCATTCTGACCCTTTGATCAGGCTTCCAGCCTTCATGGAATTAGGAAAAAATGTGTTAAAACATACCAGGAAAATATAGATACAAATGCATTAAATATTCATAAGTAAACTTCTACTTAAATCATCCATAAGAATTCAACATAAACATAGAAACTCATAAGAAAATAGATGTCATAAACAAATGCAAATGCAGGAACATTCACCAGAGTAAACTCTACTGAAACATTGCAAGAATTCATCAGATTCAACTCTACTGAAACATTGCAAGAATTTATCATATTCATTCATTTAGTCATTTGTTCTTAAGCAACTACATTGTATAAGAATGAATGACAGAGAATACTTATTTTGAGTGATGGAGTTGTCCCGCAACTAGCTATGTCATTGCAACGTTCCACCCAACCATAGGCCAGTGTGTTCATTAATCTCTCAAAACACTGCCACCCTCGAGTTGGGCATGATTTCCAAGAGGAACTAGGGAACAACAGGCTCACATGTAGCCAACATACATCAAAACACAGTCAAACCAACCTACAGTTGAGCTCAAAAAATCTAGCCAAGGATTACACACAAGGACAAATACACAACAAAACATAGCCAAACCAACCTACAGTTGGGTTTCTCAGACTGCTAAGGCAATGGAAAGGTAGAATTGCTAGCTAGTGAGCTCAACCACCGAGCTATGGACACCTACACTAGATATATGCAGCTTGGCACTTCACTATACCTACACACCCAACACAAGGAAGTATTCCCTTCACTGCTACACAATTCCCTCAGGCCATACCTTCCCTTATAGTACTCTTCAGGGTGTGCATTAAAGGATTTGTCAACCCCTCTTGATCTGTTTGCGAGGTTCCTCTCTTCACTAGAGTTATTAGCCAATTATGTCCCCTTCCACTCCTAATTCTTTCAAACCAAAATAGGGATGCACATCACAACGATCCATAGGGAAAACACAGTCACATAGGCTCCACTCTGTAACACAGAGAAAATAGGGTCTCATACCACAATGTCACTCAGGAAAACACTGCGGAACCACCCTTCCGTGACTCAGGATGGTCGATTCATCAACAAAGCGCATGAAAAAAATTATTAGAATGATCCGCTGGTCTCGAACAAGAATGGTAGAATGGTTGGGAATAATGAATAGAAGTGTGTCCTCCCATCACGAGGAACAACAACAAAACCTTCTCACGGTTGAGATAAAGGACAGACTGGCATGCATCCACGTGCTTCCTTGCATCAGAATCAAGATCACGGCTTCCCAGACTGCATAATTGCAGGTTTGCTCAGACAAGCAATCAGCATGCCATGCCTTGCTCTGCCCAAGGTATTAACTGCCTCAACCAACTTCTGGAAGAAATCGATGATTGAGGACAGAGGAAAAAAAGGTAGCTAAGGGTTTATGGGTTTCCCCATTGACATCTAGTCACACCCTATTGGCTCAGTGGGTTTTACTAACTCCCCACCCTATCCCTTATGGAATCATTCCCCCATCTCTTTCACGTTGTAGTCCCATAGCTAGTTGTGTTTTTTTATTAAATTGTGTATTTGCATGATACTCAAAATATGTTTTTCTTGACTTCGCACTATCATGATAGGAACCAACCTTGATCACCTATACAAAACACCATATCAATGATAGGGCCTTGGCCGTGAGATCCATTACATGATATTAATAATATATACATCATGTACAATTCAATACCATGGGGTCAAAACTGGGGTGTTACAGTGTACTAAAAATTGTATCTTCATCGAAGGTAACATCTCTATTAATCTCGACCTTATTGAAGCCTTTTATATAGACTATGTATTCCTTTGATGTATCATTGTATTCAAAGAAGATACCCTTATTCCCTAAAGGATCCAACTTTGTTCTCTTCTCTTTGGGAATATGTATGGAAACTGGGCAACCGAATATTATGAGATGGATGACTTATGGTTTCTCTCCTATGAACATCTCTTATGGTGTCTTGTTCTCTAGTACAAGATGTGGTGTTTTGTTCTGGACATAAAGTATTGTTCTTGCTGCTTCGTCCCATAAGTGCATCAAAATATCTTGGTCATGGATCATGGCTTTCACCACTTCCATTATTTTCCTGTTATTTCTTTATGCAACACCATTTTGTTGTGGATTGTAGGGAGTGCTCAACTCCATCTTAATCCCTGATTATTTACATAGAGTTTTGAAGCTTTCTGAAGTAAATTCACCACGGTTATCTGATCTCAAAGTCTTTATTTTCTTTTCAGTGTGATTCTCTACAAGGGATTTAAATTCTTTGAATTTACTAAAAACTTCATCTTTTGTATTCAAAAAGTAAATTCAAGTTTTGCGGGAATAATCATCTATAAAAGAAACATAATATGCATACCCACTTAGAGAGTTGGATGACATGGGTCCACATATATCTGAGTGTACAATCTCCAAGATTTGCTTCGCTTTGCGGTCACTACTTGGAAATGGTTTCTTCACATTCTTCCCTTGTCCACACCCTTTGCACATGCCTTCATGTTTTGTTTGGAGCTCTAGTAGACCTGTCACCATCTTTCTCATGATTGGTAAATCCTTGTAGTGCATGTGTGCAACCCTTCTATTCTATAGTTCACTTGGTTCCATTGTTTCATGAACCAATTCTTGTTCTGGTTGGCCTTGCAATTTGTACAAGCCTCCTTCTTTCTCTCCAATTACTACTGGATCATCAAAAGTATTACCTCTTGGCCACATGAGTACTTGGCCATTAACAAATGCAACTCAAAATCCTTTCGCATATAGACTTGATATGGAAAGGAAATTATTCTTCAATACTAGTACATAGAGAACATCTTTCATCTTGATAGATTTTCTTGAGTCTAGCTGATAGAATGCTTCCCCTACCCCTTTTATGGGGTATTGATAATCATTTCCAAGTTTCACCTTGTGAGGTGAGTGTTCTTCTATCACGTGAGTAAAAGAGTGCTTAAACCCAATCATGTGCTTGGAAGCACCACTATCAACAAGCCAAGCATTGCTACCATGGGTAACTGTACATGTGAATGATGAAATCAATACATATTCTTCATCGCTGGAGGACTCTTCTATAGCTCTCTTCTTAACTGGTTCATCATCTTCTGTAGCGTGAGCATGATACATCTTCTTCTTTCCTTTCTTCTCGTGGCCTTCATCTTTGGGGAAATCTCTTGCAATGTGTCCTTTTTCATCACAAGTATAGCATCTGTACTTTGAGTAGTCCCTCTTTTGAAATATTCTACACTTTTTGTGAGAGTTTTCTTCTTTCTTGGTCTTTCCCTTCTTAGCATGAGATGTCAATGCTTGATTTCCATCTTCATGCATATTCTCTTCTCTTTCTATCAATCGAGCTTTTTTTTAGTGCATTCCTCCCATAGCCTACTGAATTTGGTGAGATTTATTCTACCACAAGTGCCTTGAATGAATGATTCCCATGATCTTGCGAGACCATTCAGGGTATTCATCACCTCTTCTACTTCTTCAACATTATCTTGAATAGCTTCTAGTTTTTCCTTGATCTAGAGACCCTTGTAAAGTAGGATTGTATGCTTTCTGAGTTCTGCATCTTCACACCCTTGAGTTGAGTTCTCACGGTCATCTTCATGTTGATGTTATTTCCTTCATATAAGATGGTCAATGCATCAAACATCTCCTTGGGAGTCTTCAAGAAGTATACATGTGGGATCAAGTGATCATTGATGAAGTCATCAATTATCCTCTTGGACTTAACCATATTCTTCATGTGTTTAGCTTTGTCTTCATTTCCCTTTAGCTCTACAACTTCTTCTTTAACATAGTTTTTCAAATCATGTGCTTCTAGTATAAGAAGTGCTATATCCTTTCATGCTTGGAAGTTCTCAGCTCCTTCAAGCTTGCCCTCAGGTTTGTATTGTTTGTAATATCAATAAAATGAGAACCTAAAATGGAAAATGAGATAATAGTGCTTACCAATAAGAGGGATCCAACCAAGTTCTTTCTATAATGCCTTTTTGTAAAACTGCTTCTGGTTGACCTAGGGTTTGACAGAGAAACCCTAATTTTACATTTTTGGAATATCAAAAATCTTATTGGAGAGAGAGAGATGTTCCTCCTCAAGGAAAGTTGGGCAATGATCTTATTTTTCTGAATCTATGGAAATAACTGCAAAATATACGATGCCTTAGTTTTCCCAACAGTGGTGTTAGGGAAAATTTTGAAAATCCACTAAGCTAGAATCTTTCTCCATAGGAATATGTTCCCTTCTAGGGCGAGTTGAATGGACCTCCTTTTTTAGTTTATTTGTGGAGGGAAGTGTTCGGAATAGGAAACCCTAGTTTCTAACTTTCGTCAATTATGACTACACAATGACTTCTTTTATGATGACTATGATACCATGTTAGAATTTTATACTTTAATGATGGTTATGTTATATCTTCAAACAATTTTCATTGTGTCGCAATAACCATAAACAATAGAATAACTGAAAGAAAGACAAGCACAACAAAACAAAAGTACACAAACATTTTCCTTTGAAAAAACACAAGGGAAAAAACCTAGCAACTTCTTCAGTATAGATTCTATCAACAAGTGCAATCTCAAACCAAGATAAGATGACCCCAAAAGATAAGAGCAACTTCTTCTTCTTCCCAACAAACTTATTCTTCTCTCTCTTTCGCAGTTGCTTGAGAAAACTTGTGTTTCCAAATGAGATGAGCCTCTCCTCAATTTATGCTCAACGCGTGAGTGACCTTTTACCCTAACCGAGCCGAATTCTCTTTCTTACTGGGCCAAATTCTCTAGGGAGACTCAAAACAACATTTATATAATAATTCTTTTGCGTACTATTGAAACGACTTACAATGGAAGGTTTTCATTTATTCTTTCAGGACTTTTATATGATCAAATACATCAATAACATCCCCCGAAGAAGGCATAACAATAATACAATAAAAATACAAAAGGAATATCTTCCGAAGTTACACAATCTTCAACAATTGATAGGTTAGTTGAGTGGAGTGTCATCCCCTACATGCTTTTTCCTACATTTCTTGTAAAGTTCCAAAGGTACATTCTTTCAACATCTCCTTGGGTTAAAGGTATGCCTTCCTTTTTGTTCCATTGATTTATTGTTATGATCAATTGCAAAATGGTTAGATCAACTTTCTTGTAGAAATAAATTTGATTTTAGTTAATCATCTTATGATATTGTGTTAATTCTTTGTCTATCCAATCTAATTGTAATAAATTTAATTTTAAGTCTAATCTGGGCCTTACCATTAATATTGCACTTAGCAACAAAATACTTTAATTAATCCTATTCAACCATTGATCAACATGATGTCTAACATAGTGAGAAGGTTGATTTAACTCACCAATGAGGTATCAATGCATGGTAAAACATTTGAAAAAACTAAATATCAAAATTTGAAGTAATTATGGTAAGAGTTTATTAAATTCCATAGAATTGAAAACGTCATTTAAAAAAATGTCCATATCATGAACAAAATGCCTCACTACTCCATGTATCAAGGTTACATAATATCAAAATCTTATTTACAAAACATAACTCACCCCACAACATTTTCATGACCTAAAATATAAATCATAAGCCATCAATATTCAATATTTTTATAGAATTGTTCAAGGAACTAGCACATAATTAAAATCTTCAAGGTATGTATTTATTTAAATTTTGAGATTCATATTATGGATTATATTAGATGGATTTGTTTTTGGAAATTTCATACTATTTTCTTTCTCAATGTTTTGAACATAAATCAAAGTTTATTGTTGTTCCATTAAGTCAAATATGAGACCACTTCATTATGTAATTATTGTCAATTCATCAAAACTATATACAACATTAATTAAGAAATTATCTATGCTAAGAAATTTATAAAAAAAGTTCATTTAAGCCAATCCATTGAGATTACTTGCATTGTTGTTATATATTACAACTTTCATTCAAGTTAAAGTGGTATGATCGTGCTCTAACTTATATTAATTATTTTTTATATTTATAACTGATATATTTATAATTTTATCAAAATTCATGATAAGTTCAAGTTAAAGACATAGTAATAAATAAAAGTATAAATGATTAACATGCACATACTACATTTTTATGTGTATGTGAATCTAGTGAAAACCATAAATAGATAAGAGCGCTTCGCTCTTAAGAATCCTAGGAACAACCAAAACATAGCTATTTTGAAAGTTGATAAAGGAGGACCCAAAGTAATTATGAATGGAGAAGACTACAACAACAAGATGATTGACCACAAACCAGAAAATGGAAGCTACAGGAATATGTATAGTAACCTTATGCTAAGTGTAATGAGAGAAGTTAAGAAGGTAGTTAGAGACTCCAAACTTGATGAAAAGAAAATTATTGACTTCGAGCTATGAGGTAATCCCTAGCATTTATGGCCTTCCTAAAATCCACAAAGATGGGGTCCCACTCAAACCCATTGTCAGCACAATCAGATCACCAACATATGAGATGGTCATATATGTAGAAGATATCTTAGGCCCCTTGGTAAAAAACATTGGCTCCTTCATTAAAGACTCCAATGATTTTGTAAAAATCATTAAAAATGAGAAATTAAACCATGAGGTCATATTGATCAATTTTTATGTTGCCTCTCTTTCTACGAAAATGTATCTTGATGAAACAATGCAAATAGTCAAGGAAGTTATAGACGTCAATACAACCACATTTGCAGAAGTATACATATGATCAACATTCTTTGAGGGGATATTTATGAACAAATAAATGGTGTAGAAATGGGGGCCCCTCTCTCCCCATAGTTTCCAACCTCTTTATGGAAAAAATTGAGAAAAGAGCTTTGGACATATTTCCCTTGAACCGAACAAGATGGAAGACATATACAAATGAAACTAATGTAAAATGGCCCCATTGAATTGAAGCTCTCAATAGGATTTTTAAGCACCTTAATGATATTTTTGAACACATTAAGTTCACCAAGAATATAGAAAAAAAATGAGGGAACCCATTTTTTAATGTTTTGATTACTAGGAAACATGATGGTTCCCTAGGATACACAATCTTTAGGAAAAACATACATCGAAATCTATCCTCACGTTGATTTTCATCACCATCCCACTCAAAATATTGGGGTTCTTAGCACCTTAACTACGAGGGAATTAAAATCTCTAATGAATAACACATACAACTAAATATCAACAAAAGAAAGGCGTTTATAAGATTGAATTCTCATAAGGAAATATTATATTTAGGGAAACTTGACATTCATTTCACGTAAGAAATATATAACATGGCACAGATATAAAAAATGAGTGAGCCTGCAATATCTCAACATTGGCATAGCACTTCATCAAAACCAAAACCAAGCACCACGTGTACTTGGAAAACCTCGCAATCCTTCCCTACGAAGACCATTATTATAAGCATTATTATGTTCTCGAAAATGGGATATATATAAATCTCGAAGGTGTATTAATCATGTCCGTACACTATAATATTTGGAATTTTTTTCATAGTTGTTAATATATTTATTTTTAAATTTTTTTATTTTTTATTTTTTTATTAATTAAAAGTAGTGGACGTCGTCCTCGGTTTTCCCTTCCTAGGACTCGACGGCAAGGTGATCTCAGCATTGAGTGTGGTGGTAAGGTTTTCCTTCCCTTTATATACTACTACATTAAATTTTATATGCTACTGCATTACTCCAGCACGACAAAGATAAACATCCATATCGTGTAGCCCAAGGCTTGATTGAACCTAAAATCATGGCGTCATTTTTCAATCTATCATCTCTTTGAGACAGTCGGCAATACTACATTATTATTTAAGAAATTTATGGATAACTTCACCGGTATCTACATTATTTGTTTTGTTTATTCTCATCGAATGTTAAATTAAGTAACTGTATTGACGTGAATTAAAGTAAATTGAATTCAGTTACCGATTATGGATCATCGTCATGGTACCACAAAGAATTAATAATGAATTGTGAGACACTAATATCATCTCCAATGTTCAGTTGTAAATTGCTTATGCTATATTGTTTTTTATTCCATGAATCTAGTTTTTCAATTATATTTGACTCAGGAATCACTAAATGGTCGGTAAATTCAGTACTAATGTAATTCTTACGTTCGGTGGGATCGAAGGAGATATTGATATCTTTCCCTCCAAGTGTTCCTTCGACTTTGATTAGCATTGAAGCATAAACTCTTGAAGTTTTAGGGAACCTTCCATTCTTTTCATTATTGGAGTCCATTTACACAATTATTAGCTTTCTTCTTGATACCTTAATACTTCTTATGCACTTGCATTTTTTATCTTAGAGAATTAAGAAATAAACTCAACCTAATTAGGATGTGAGTTATAAAATACTTAATATTCTTTCTCCTCAAAAATAGCCCTTCAATAAAAATAAATTTGAATTTGAACTTATGTAAGCTTCCTCGAAACAAAAAGTATTAATCAAACTCCAATTATCTCTTTATAGAAACCATGTATTGGTTTATTGGAAAAAAAACATGTTGTTTTCTTTAAAACTACATGTTTTATACTTTTTTTCTTTTTACTTTTTTTATACATAGGGCCTTCACAAGAGCATATCAAGCATTACATTGGAGCTCACAAGAGCATCATGTCATTGACAAGAATTGAACCTGGGTAGGGTAACAATCATTCCTCCCAACCACCCAAGCTACATCCAATAGACATACACAAATTTGGACATTTCTATCGTAACAATATTGATGTTGTGAATACTAATATGGTTGTTAATACATATGTTTCCATGGCCAAAGGACTTAAAAATTGTAATTTTACAATCCAAACTATCATGCAACTTACCACCGAGTCGTGTAAAGTAAAAGTTTTTAAAGGACTCGAAATTGAAATAGTTTGATGGTGAATTTGGTGGTAACTCCTCTATAATGTAGTATTCTGAAGGACATATCAAGAAAACTTTATGAGGTATTTTAAAGAATCTTGTACCAAAAACTAAGTTTTGTAAGGTAGGGGGTTTTATTCATATGTGAGGCTAAAAACATAGTATCGAGGATAAATTTGTAAGTGGGCATCTCGTTGATAGCTATGATGATACTATGAGAAAGATTGAGTTGTTACTTTTTCTAAATTAGTGCATATGACAATGAGGTAGGCCTCTAAATAACTACTTATGGGAGTTGTATAAGAGAGTCCAATTGAGTGTACTTTTTAATTATTGTTAGTTTATAATTATTGTTAGTTTATAAGCTTGGATTGAGGGAGAAATTTGTATTGAATTATTTATGTTGAGGTGAAAATAATAATTTATCATATTGATAACTCAGTTTAGTGATGTGCATTGATATTTGATTTTGTGAAATATTTGAAAAAAATATTTACAAGGTTGCGTATAGGTGTATAATCTTTATTTTTTACTTATATTTATAGCTTTTGTTCTTGAGTGGATGCAAAAGACATCAATGAGATCATGGAAACTACATATCCAATTTATCTGATTAGAGTAGAATTTGTTATATTTCCGTGTATTTATCATATAGTTGGTAATTTAGATTATGTGAAACAAGAAGAATTTGTTTCCTTGTTGTTTCCTTGCCAAAAAGGTGGTTGGATATGATGAAAATTAATAACACTAAAATCCAAAATAGCACATGCAACCAATGCAATCTAGATATTCTTGTGAGCCTAAGAATATCTATGTTTAACCACTCTTTAAAGGTTGTAATTAAACCCCATGTAAATATGGAATTTATCCACTACCACTTGACATTAAAACCAAATTTCGTTTAGTTCCAATTACATTGTCCTCTCCAATGATATACCTTGGACTTAAATGATATACCTTGGACTTAGTTTGTTATAGGGATTCCCCTATTTATCTAGGAAGGAGAGATTTCCTAAAGCAAGACATATGTCTATCGAGGTGCCATTGGGTAGTTTATCTTAGTCATCCTCAGGTTCTCATCCTCAGGTTCTCATCTCACATGTATGGTTGGGACTTTCACATTTGAGTGAGAACTTAAAATCTAGAAAATAACAATATTAATAAGGTTTAATCACTTCAAAATAAAAATAACAAAAATCTCTTTCAGCTTAAATGTTTATGATTAGGATTAATTTGGTATTGATGATAATATTTCAAACATCATGGCATATTTATTTACAATTATGCGAGTTGAGATCAAAGTTTATATTTATATTTATATAATTGTAGCTATATATATGAAGCAATATTTAACTTTGTATTGGTACAAATATGTCTATAAATATCAATTGGGTTTAGTCTGAGTGGTTGTGGGATGGAGCGTTATCCTCCCCGCCCAAGTTGTATTTTTGTAAGTGACATGTTGAGCTCATAATGAGTATATCATTGTAATGTCTTGGCTCCCCGAAGAATCTAGGTCATCCCCTAGGTACCTTCCTCAAAACGAGGGGAAGTGCCCCGAGATAATTTACCTAGAATAAATATCTCTATAAATATAAAGCTAAAATTTGAGTACTCCCATAGTTGTAGATAAATATAATGCTTGATTGGGAAACTCCATCAAGGAATAAATAAAAATATGTTTGTGTAGACTTGAGGATGAATATGAGAGCAGAGGGGAAAAGTAGATCAATATAAGTACTAACATTCTATGTAGAGCAATGCAAATTTTTCAATCGGAAATCCAAGTTAAGTTGTTGTCTTATTGTTGTGAAATTGTGTTTAGTTATTGTTTGGTATGACTCGATATTGTTCTTCCCTAATTATTTTATCAAAAGAAATCACAGCATGATCAACTAAGGACAAAAAAAAAGGGGTTGGTTCAAATGACAACTAAACATAAGTTATAGCCCCAAGGGTTAGCTCAATTGGTAAGATGTGCGCACACTCTCTTGGTTCGGGGAGAGGTCACGGGTTCGAGCCTTGAGTCCTTTGAGGTTAGGCCTTATGCGAGGATGGCCTGTGATTTACCACCTCTACCATCCACTAATGTGGGGAAGTATTGCTGAATTTCCCGTGCATATCTCCATAAAAAAAAAACTAAACATAAGTTATAATCATGGGATAACAAGTAACATTTCACATCTCCGAACATTATATCTTACTACCTATAATTTTTCATGAAGAGCTCTCAACACATATTTATCATCTCATTTATAAGAAAGTCTTGTTAAGCGTTGACATCATCCGTCTTGTATGGTGTTGGGTTACACGTGGTCAAGTTGTGGTGTTATCTATCACATGTGGCATCATGGCATATGATTATGAAGTATGATGTGATTCTATTGAATATTAACCCTATTTAGTTGTCTTATGGTGTTTCCTTATACTTAATATTGAAAGGATGTTATAGTTGATGATTGACATATGTTGTGGAAATATGTTGTGGCGCAAAGGGTTTTCACCATCTTAACTGTACTATGGTTTTAATGTCTTAACTACCATCTTAAATTGATATTTGATTTTGTGAAATACTTGGAAAAATATTTATAAGGTTGTGTATAGGTGTATAATCTCTAGTTTTTACTTATATTTATAACTTTTGTTCTTGTGTGGATGCAAAGGATATCAATGAGATTATGGAAACTACATATCCAATTTATCTCTTTAATTAGCGTAGAGTTTGTTATATTTCTGTATATTTATCATATGGTTGGTAATTTAGATTATGTGAAACAAGAATAATTTGTTTCTTTGTTGTTTCCTTGCCAAAGAGGTGGTTGGGTATGATGAAAATTAATAACACCAATATCCAAAATTTCATTGCCAAAGATATGGTTGGGTATGATGAAAATTAATAACACCAATATACAAAATAACACATGCAACCAATGCAATCTAGAAATATGCATGAATATATTTCTGACATAGTTTCATCCAACAATATTTTATTCAAAGATAGCACTCAAATACTAAGAGAAGACTTTAATACTACTTTTCATATGTTGTATATCATACTATGTTACAAATTGACATATTTTGATACATATATACACAAAGTTGGCTATAACAACACACACACATGCACACGCACGTGCATACATCCATTAAAGTGAGCAAGATCCCACCAATCAGGAGATCTCATTAATTATGGTTAGTTACATAACCTTTAAGAGGGTAGGAATTTTAGATAGTTAGATAGTTGGTTCACTGGCTTGAATCATCCAGTACACTAGACACCTCCAACCAAATTGACTCCATCAAATTGTCTTGCATCAATTAAGTGTCAAGTTTGTCTCAACCAAGTGTCAAGTTTGTCTCAATCAAATAATAACTTGATTAGCTTATGCCTTGAACATTTGTGAACAATTTTCTATTCTTCATGGATGTTCATAAAAGACTATGCTACCTTATTCTTTTCATGACAAGTTTGTCAAAAAAAATGCCCTTGAAGAGGATTTATACAAGTGATAGCATGCATAATGATGCTTTAAAAAGAGAGAGAAACTAAATAAAACTATTTAAATTAAGAGAATATATTTTGATGTTACAAATTCTTCCTTACAAAATTATGAGTTTTTCTTGCTGATTAAGAATCCATAATCTTGTTGATTAAGAATCTATAATTATTGAGTATCAAATCACAAAAGTCCATGAACTTACCTTTATCACAAATCAAATCATAATTATTGAGTATCAAATCAGAAACAAATCAACATGCTATAATCAATGGTCACATGAAGAATAACTTTATCACAAATCAAGCTTGTCGAATGTAAGAGCTTCAATGTTTGTAATACTTTTTCAAGTTATAATCTTTGAAAGCTTACTTTATATTCTCTTACATTGAGTATGAATGAAGTCCTCTCCACCCATATAAACATACAAGGTACATCCTTGGAGAACTTCCACACCAATTTCAATTTGTTACATTTCTTCTTCTCATATGGTGGTTACCATTATGTTTATATGATTAAGTAATCTAATAACGTTCATTTGTTTAAGCTTTTTCCATTTACTTACTAAGATATGAATCACATTTTAATGAAATTTATTCAGTCTTTTTAATTTATAATTATAATGTTTTAATTATTTTCAATTAATTATCGTATTTTATTTTGCATTTGAAATAAATCTGGTTGGGCAATAACCCATTGTTGCAAATAAATTAAAGTTTTTTTATTTGTGGAATTGATTATCACTAATTTATACATCAATGATCCCCTAGAGCAACATAAGCTACTATTTCTTCAAATAGCATGCCAATTATTGAGTACCAAGCACCCCCTTCCTAAGAAACATAAGAAACATAACACACATGTAATATTATGGATTCATGTTGTTCCCTACAACACCGATACCAACCTTGTTAAGGTATTGAAATTACCACAATATACTAAAAACACATTATAAATCTCAATTATAATGAGTGTTAATTGACAATTACCACACTGACACTTTTTAACACTAGGCTAGGACATTGGCTTAGAAGCTACCAACTATCAATAGGTCAATAATTGCTACATAAATGACATATTTTATATAACATATTAGATATGTAAATACTAGCCCTCTCATACTATAGTACTTACTAGGAAACAAGTCTCTGCAACAAGAACACAAGGATGAGGAGGACAAACAAGGTTGCATTCAAAAGAAACTAGGTTTCAAAACCAATAAAGAGAATAGGGAAGATGTCCCAAATAGATAAAAAGCATTGGGAACCCAAGAAAATTTACTAAATGCTTGGGCAATGGTTGTAAAATCCCATATATTATCAAATGAAGTTAATGTTTTGGAAATGCAAGGGATTGGGTATTGTAGGAAAACATGAAGTAGTATGATGCAAATGATCAGATCTCCTATTAAAAAAATTTGAATAGAAGAGGGAAATATGCTAGAGATACCGCAAATTGTGTGAACATATTCAAGGAAGTGTGGTGAATCCATGGGAGGTCTCAAAGGGGATTTACACTCTTTAAGATACAATGACATTCGTGCTACTACATTCCAATAAGACACACCATCAACTATAGAATCTATTTGTGAATAAAGCAACCACACAAAATATCTATCTCTTCAACATTTATGCACCCATGCATTACAAAGAGAATATAGAATGTTGGAGTTCCCTCAAAGATTATGCGGGCTTAATGCCTATTTGCAATAGAATCATGGTAGAAAACCTAAAGTTGGTATTATCTCCATATGAAAAGAGGAGGAGGATATTTGTCCAATATGGCCTCTAGAGAACAAGTGGATTATGGATCAAAACTTATTTGAACCAAACGAAAAGAGGGGGAAGTACATGTGGAGCAATTAAAGTCTGGGACCAAGGCACATGTCTAAGAGGTTATGGGTGTTCCTCTTACTAGGATCATTCCTTATTGGTAATGTTCAAATTTGGTTCCATATCATTTTGTCAACAATATTTGATCACAAACCTATATTGTTGTGGATCCATGTGAGAGAGGATTATGGACCCATGCCCTTCAAACTCAATCCACTTTGGTTGCATAATGAGAAGGATGAGGAGGCCATCCATCAAGCATGAACTATTTTATATAAAGGTTCCCCCTCCTTTGAATGGGGGAGAAAAATCAAAGAGAGAAATTTTTTCCTCAAAGAGTGGGATAAGGTATTTTGTCCCTGTGGCAAATGCGAGATAACATATTCAAGTGTAACTTTGTGACTTGAAATTTACCATGGAAACACAAGCAATAGTAGGGAAAACAATGGACAAGGATAGGAAGAATGACACACAGATCCATAGTGCGCACAAGATATAGAAAGAACAATGGTGGATCAAATCTTGTAGCCTATGGTATAAACATGGGGATAGAAACATTAAGCCTTTTTGCATACAAGTCGAGGCTTGAAAAATCTAAAATTATCTACATGGGATTACCTTAGGATATGGAGAAAACATTAATCATTTTGAAGGATTGCTTCAAGTGGCCAATGCTCACTTCCAAGAACTATGCATGGAAGGGACAATCCCCTCATCATCAACTTAGAATAAAATGACACAAGATATTCGTTGTATTATCACAATTAAGAACAATCAACAACTAACTCGGATGCTTTACAATTCATTTTTACATAGCATGTTGAAAAATAATAAAATAAGATCTATGTCAAATTCTTATTGACTCCCCAAAGGTAGGGCCCAGATTGGGGGAGTTATCTTCCTCCTTTGCCCTTATCCCAAAGGAAAGAAATCCTACTAACTTTTACAGGTTTTTCCCCATCTCTTTATGCAATGCATTCTACAAAATTCTCACCAAAATAATTGCAAGTCACCTAAGCTCCATTGTCCCTCGATTAATCTTTGAAAAAAATGGGGTTTCATAAGGTAAGCAAATAACATATAATATAGTCCTAGTGCAAGAAACTATTCACACAAGTTGATCCAATCAAGAAAGAGATATGATCATTCAAATCAACATGGCTATTTATTTTTATAGAGTTCATCACAAATCCCTTTTTACAATACTTAAGAAATGTGGTTTCTCCCCAAATTCATTGAATGGACCAATGCTTGCATTAGTCGAACAAGTATTTTGTTAATTGTTTTTTAGCTCCCTTATTCTAAAGTTCAAGATGAATTCACCAAGGCTACCCCTTATCTCAAATGCTATATATCTTAATTGTCAAAATAATGGGAAGGAAATTGGATAAATCTTTATCTCAAAGGATCCTACTTAGAGTCGGCATAATTCAAGTAAAATCCATTAACCACGCTCAATTCGTTGATGATACCATTATGATAGTAGGTGCCTCGATGGTTACAACTCAAACATTCAAAGAGATATTATAAGCCTACCTAGAGGCAATAGTTGGACTGATAAACAACAAAAAGAGCATATAGTCAACTGAAACACGACCCTCGTAGTTTTACACAACATAGGACCTCGGTTCTAGAATTCATGCTAGACTTTTAATGGAAAACCATTAATTGTTTGGGTATTTCAATCGCCCAAAACCATTCCACCTCTATGGATAGAATCTTTGTCCTACAAAATATCAAGCCAATGTCCACTAGGTGGCAATGTCCTTGACTATAGCTAAAGCAAAAGGAAAAAAAACTAGAAAAAAGCAAGCCAACTTAACTAGAAACTTTTTCTTATTTATTTTATTCGACTAATTTTGGCGGTTAGTTAATCAGCCATTGCTTAAATTTTATTTTTTAACTTTGGCCACGTGACATGACTGGCCTTACCTTGCCCAACATAGTGAAACAAAAACAAATTAAATAAAAGATACTCTATAGTATCTAGACTGACAAACACACAAACAAAAAATACACATTCATATTCAAAATGTTGCAACTTACAAAGCTTGCTTCTTCTTCTATAACTTTTTTTTCTCCACTACTTTTGTGGATCTTTCTTTTTTTTATCATAGCAACTACTACACAGGGAAGCTCTCCTACCATTTATTTACATGATACACTCAGCTGCTACAATACAATTGAGCAAAAACAACCCTATATTGTAAATACTAAAAAGAAGAACACAAAAATGGCAACCTGACATGCATATCAAACAAACAAATTATAAGCAAATGAGCTAAACAAAGATGAAGCGTCACAAGTTAGACAAATTATTAAAATTGCATAGTTTGTCATTAAATAATATACACCAAAATTAATGCAATAAAATAATTATAATCAAATATTCTAAAATTTGTATTTTCTTTTTTACAAAATTACTTATAATTAATTAAAACTTTAATATATAATTATCATAAAAATGTCATGCAAATCTAAAAAAATTATTTTTATTGTAAGTTTTAAACTTGTGTAAAGAAACAAAGCAGACAGATTCTCTTAAGCAAAAGAGAGATCACAACACGACATTCACACATAAATATAGAGATTTATCCTGGAAACCATTAACTGGGAAAACGAACAAACCTTGGAGCCACACCTCCTATTTTCTCTTCATTACATTATGAATCCTCACAATACAAAATAT
This sequence comes from Pseudotsuga menziesii, assembly GCA_001517045.1. Lineage (NCBI taxonomy): Eukaryota > Viridiplantae > Streptophyta > Pinopsida > Pinales > Pinaceae > Pseudotsuga > Pseudotsuga menziesii. Next base: position 63,139 of record LPNX010374032.1, read on the forward strand.
AGGTATTCAACAACATCCAAGACCCTAATCCGTCAACCCAGGTTAGAAAAAGACTCCAATCCCTTAATCGGGATTAAGTTACATATTTTTAGAAAATTCCCAAAAATAGCTAAAAACCCGGGTTAGAAAAAGACTCCAATCCCTTAACCGGGATTAAGTTACATATTTTTAGAAAATTCCCCAAAATAGCTAAAAACAACCAAAAAAATTTTGCTCACTTATGCTCGCATCGAAAACGGCGTGAAAGTGTTTTTGGGATCGCCCAAATACAACGACATGCGCACTTCCCCTCCACACACACAAAAAATATAACATATGCCCAACATTTATAAGTTAATATTAATAATTTTACTCTACTTTAAAATTTATGATACCTATTAAAACTTTTTTAAAAGAAAATTATGTTTCAAATTTAAAATAAATTATGAGTTATAATAATATGAAAAAGGTTTTGATATCTTGTAAGTGGTGAAAAGTAAGAAGATAACATTGAGTATTGTATCATTGGATTAATGACTATGCATTTTGGATTTTGGTAAAGACTTTATTATTTCACTATTTTAAAGCCAATTATTTAAAATTATCACGAATTTCACTTTTGGTCCCATTACCATGGTATATGGCCAACTTTCAAACATCAATATTATTTGATATCTCTAGCATACAGCCAAATGATGTCTTTGAGCTTATGAAAAAATTTGAAATGGTTTGGAACTTGATGACTCCTACCTATACGCCAGAATTAAAAGAGAATCAATATAAGTATGAGATTAACCATGTTATATATTGATTGATTTGTTTTTTGGTTCTAAGGCAATTTGAACGAAGAAGGAGGTAACGTGTTTGAAAAGGATTTCGATGCCCATAAATCAACCAGAAATAAATACTCCATTGCTTAGTAAAAGGATGAACATTTTTTTTGGGGCAAAAAACAATTTTATATATAAGAAAAGTTGTGTCTTAGAAACATTTGTTTACATATTTTTTTACATCACGGAGAACCCATATTTCTACATATAGTCTTTGATCTTTTTACAACAATGATGTCTTCTTTCTGTAGACTTAGCTTCAAAAGAAACAATCCATATCCCAGCTATATAGCTTAAAACAAAATAACTTAACACAACTTTAAATGACGAGTGATTTAAAGATTTTAAACAAAGCTTAATAGCCCTTTATCAGTCCTGGATCCATCCAGAAATTGCTCTCAAGCAATGAACCTCATTTCACAACCTAAACCTTGCTTGGATAGTCCATTTGCCTCCGAGTTCAGCTCTCTACAAATGTGCCTGAAAGATAGCTGGAGGAAACGGGAGAAAATATCCCATGTTCTCCTAGCCTAGTGATGCAGCTCCATCGTGTGGAAAGAATGTCTCTCCGAAGCCCAATCTAAAATAACTTTTGAGTCCCCATAGATAAAGATGGAAAGACAGTGCTTTTTTTAGGGCGAAATAAAGTAAACCCCAGAGAGCCAATAGCTCAGCCCTGGAATTGGATCCTCTACCAGCCCCCATCTTCAAGCGATAATACAAATTAAACTTTAATTTCAGAACCATACCTGCCCTAGAGTTGCCTCCCTACTTTGCACCATCAAAGAAACCGATAATACCCTGCTGAACCACCATAGGTAAAATGATAACCCAACTAGTCACCATCCTTTGAAGTGCTCCATAAGACTAAAGCCAGCTGAGGGCTTTCAAACCTGATCTGTGAAAATCTGCAGTTAGATTCTGGAACAAAAAAAGGTTGCGCAGTCTCCAAACTGCCCAAAACATGGCAAGAATCACATCCATCTGCATGCCCAACTCATTAATAAAATTGATAGTGTTTGTGCCAGAAATTGTTTCCAAGGCTAAAGAAACAAGCCAACACAATCTCAAATAAAACTCAATAAAGTAAACTAGGTTTTAGGGTTTCTTGAAATGTTTTCTTGGTTGTAAAATTTGGTGACAAACAGGGAATACACTCATGAGCCAAATAAGAACTGAATCATAAACAAGAAAAGACAAAGATGCATAATATATTCATCAGTATCCAACAGAACACAATATTGAAGTTCATACATAAAAGATAAGCATTACCAGCGTACAAACATAGACCAGCAATGAATTTATCAGTTAAGCAACTAAACAAGTAAAAAATGAAGCCAAAACATGTACTGAAGGGTGTAAAAGATCATATATTTCATAATCTGTCATCAAATACATATGAGAGTTATGATACTTAGGTCACAAATAAGTCCAAAAGACCTCCTGAAGTCCCCCCAAAAATTTCACCCCTCTTCTGTTCCCTTGTCCCTCTTTTATAATTACAAAGAAGTAGTTCTATCTTCCCTTCATTAGGTCGAAATTGAAACTACCCAGCAGTTACATTAACTAACTTTCAACTAATTGACTAAAAATAGCAAAATCGAATTCCTGGCAAATATGGCGAATTTCTGGAAAATAGATGTCAAAGAAGCTTCCACATATCTCAATACCTAACACCTGTGTAAAAACTGAGAGAGGTTTTTGTGAATGGGTCTTTGATGGACAAAAACCTCTCTTGGTTTTTAAAACTTCATCTCCAATCAATCAGAATATTCCCCGCAAAATGAACACTAAAACAGGAAAATATTAAATATTTAAAATCCCTGAAAAATAGGCTGCAAAGATTAAACTGAATCTTTCAAACCTTGACAACTGTTGCAAAACTAAGAGAGGTTTTTTTAGATGAGTATCTTATGAACAAAAACCTCTTTTGGTTTTCAAAATTTCCTCTCCATCAGCTCGTGGTCGGCATTTGACTTCAATAACCCAAAACAGGAAAAACTGAGCAGAATTCTCAGTAATTTTTTGCATTTCAATATCCTCTTTTTCATCTGAAATTTCTTCTAGCATTGCTCTGCCCTACCAGTATTTGATCACTTCTAGTAATTTCATCATCATGTGCCTGATCATTGCAAGAACTACTGCTGCTGGCAGAGCTGGTTCTTGGACCTCCTGTATTCCATGACTGAATATCCACTCGCATATCTCTGTGATTATGATCATGCCATTCTTCTTTTTCCAGCATTCTCCGTCCTTCTCAAAGATATTCTAAATATTTGTTGATCAACTCATGTTTTTTAAAGTGTTCACCCTGTAAACAAATAAGATAAATATACATTCTCTGGTATCACTACAGTTTGTTTTTGAGTACAACAGTCCAAAGAAATGGAATAATCTAGAGAACAAATATCAATGAACAGTAATCAGCAACAATTGACTGCCTCATGTATATATCATTTCACCTGTTGGGAAGGTCAATGAGTTAGTGGAATTAAATCATGGGTCCCTTGGATTGGAAATACGATCATCTGAGTTTTTGGATAAGACTTCTACAATTCTTCCAGGATTTACACTCTAAAGCTGGTCATTGATCATATGCACCAAACTCTGGATGAAAATAATGGGCCAGTTAACAGAATCATCAGATGTAAGACAGGAAAACCACATAAGAACCCTTCAAATATTTTAAATGCTTAATAATAGCTGATCTCAGAGATGGGCAGAGAGCTGAATCCATGAAACTGCATGTGAAGTTGGGTGTGTCTAGTGTTTACTTTTCAGTGGACTCCTTTTTACAAGCAGCATCCAGAGCCACATTTAGACCATATGAAAGTGACTCTGTCACAACATTTGTCTCAAAATTTTCCTCACTTGTACCCATTGCTGTACAAATTCTGCTAATAATCCAAGGAGGAAGAAATCCCTCTTTAATCGCAATAGTATATGACACATTTGTGGATTCTATAGAAGATTAGTTCTCTGTAGAATCAAGATTTTGTACAACAACCCTTATAGACGGTTTACAAACATCTTCAGCCCGTTCTGGCAAATGAAGTGATGCATTCTGAAATGGCACTGGTGAATTCAATAATGGAACATCAACAGAATCCACTGAGCTGAGAAATGACCCTGGATTTATTTTCTCAAACTCGGATAACTCGTGCAAATCTTTTGTTGTAGCTTGCTCCACTTCTATGTTTCTGCAACACCACCACGAGCAGCAGACAATGCCATAGTAGAAATTAGGGAAGATGGCAACATAGATTGCGGGTGCACCCACGAGTGTAATGCTTTCCAAAAGGAAATCTCCTTCTGTTGGGAGAACTGTGAGCAAGGATTATATTTTGTATCTCCCTTATCATGTGCAAAATCAAATGGAAACATGAATTCCTTCATCCCCATATACTTACTAGTATTACTTAGCATATGGCACCAGTTAAGTGAAAAGGAGGAGATTAGGCGAATGCTAACTTCCAAGCTCAGATCCAAAGGTACTTTGTTGCCAGCTATTGGCAAATCCTATCCAAAACTGTTAGCACGTAAGAATGATCCTAAATTTCCCAATAGACCTGGAGAGTCATGAGTTGAAGTGGCACCAGTTGCTGCCTTATTATTTTCCGATCCCTTAAATGCCTTGGCTATATCAACCGTCATTCTTGAAGACAAAGCAACAGAGCTTGAAGAGAGCTCAACAATATTGTGAAAGTTGTTATATTCTTGACACTCAACCTTTTTATCAACGTTTTTATTTGTATCTATACTATTCATTAAGGAATCAACATTACCAAATTATGTATGATTTTCATTCCTCCTCCAAATAAATTTTGATGAAAGCTTCGCATCAGATAGTGTGGAATTTTGGTTGATCTCTTTTATATGTTTCTGAAACAGAGGAGCATCCTTTAACCTGTCTTTAGAGCTAAGTATTTTAAGCCTGTCAGCAGGCTTTGTAACATGATACATATCAGCAACACGAGTGTTAATGTATCTAGGCGACCTAGACAATTCAATTTTTTTTAGACCCAGCAACCACTGCATTATAGGACTTCTCTCCAGCAAGTAGATCATAATGTTTAATTTAGAACCTCTTTCCTGAAAGTCTTGCCTTATTTCGCTCACTGTCATCATTTGCCATAAATTTGCATACAGTTGCCAGAATCTCCCTCACATGAGACCAGACACCTGTTTACATGAAAAAAACTTGGCAAAACATATATCAAACATGACCAATGAAGTATTTAACACTTTAGGAACGAAATCCCCAAAAAATCGGACTGAAAAATGACCATTCTGGCAAAAAACGATTTTCCTATAGCGCCGCAGTGTAATTTTTTGGCCGTTGCGCTACAGGAATATTTTAAAACCAATTTTGGCACTTTTTAGTCATTAATTCCATTTTGAATGAGGTTTTTATGGTAAACTTTGATCATGGTGTTATTTGTGAACTAATTAATCCATATAAATCCTTTAGAACCCTTCAGAACCTAAAGAAACAAAAAATAATAAAAATTTAAAGGTAAAACTTCAAAAATTTCACTTAAAACCAAAATTTTTCTAAAGTAGGTAAAAGAGCAGACTTAAGCAAATGAGCAAACTTAAAATAAAAATGACAATCAAAATATAAAATTGAAGAAAACAAGTTCATGCCTTAACAGATAGTATTCTCCTCCATAGATTGTTTGTCCCACCTGACTTTATAGCATAACTGTGAACTATTAACATCCCACACCTTCTGAAAAAAAATACAATTGCCAAAGACATGTTGAACAGATTATGAACCCGAATGACAAAGACCGCACCAGCCTAACCCAAAGAAACCACGCTTCTGTAACCCATCCTAAGTCAAGATCTTATTATTAAAACAGGGCCACCCAAAACACTTGACTTTCAAAGACATCCTACTAGTCCATACAGATTTAGAGATATCATTCACTACTTCCGAACAGTTGTCCCAAACTAGAACGTCCCGATGATTACCTACAGCTATGCCTGCTGAAATCATATCTTTAATAAAAATACCCCATTCAGCCGCCAGCTCTCCGCACATATTCAGGTTTGATGGACCTAACCAACAAGGGTTAAGACCACCATTTCAAACAAATATCTGCTTTAGATCATCAATATTCCTTCCCTGAAGAAACCTTATCAGACCTCCTAATAGAATATAGTTCTTAATTTCCATTCCAATAAAAGGGTCAATACCCAGGAAAACCTGAGAGTCGTTTCCTACAAGCCAGCTAAGATTTTCCTTGATGAATTGTAGAGTATCAAGTAAGCTTCTCCATATTAGCGATCCATTCTCCGGCTGCACATTTCTAGATCTTAACCATGATATAATAGGAATTATCTTTAGATACTTGCATCTAATGACTCTTTGAAGCCACAGACCATCATCATGAAGGGACCTCCAGAGAGTTTTCGCACATAAAGATCTATTGAAAAATCTTAGGTGTTTGATGCCCAACCCCAGAGCGATTTCGGGCTAGAGAGGACCTCCCACCTTGCCAAATGAAAATTTGACTCCATAGATTTTCCCCTCCATAAGAAGTGAAAGATGATCCTTCTAAGACCTGTGATCACTCCCTCCCGAAATTTTAAGAGAGAGAACCAGTACACGCGCAGACTTTGGAGAAACGATGTAATCGTAGTTAAGCGACCTCCCAAGGATAGCCACCGAGAGGTCCACCCTTCCATCTTCCTGTTAAAAAATTTCACTACCCACTTCTAGTCACTCATATACCTGTTCGGCTTGAGTTTATAACAGAGATACTTAATTCCCTCATCAATGTGAACCTTCTTAGAAGAGAACAAGCTCCCAATCTGATCCAAAAGTACTTGATCACAGTCATTGAAACAGAAAGAGGACTTCTGGTTGCTAATAGTCAGACCCGAGGCACAACAAAATAATTGTAATAAATCTTTAATATACCTCCATTCCTCTGCTAATCCTTGCTCGAAAATGACCACATCGTCGACGAACAAGACGTGGGTTAGCCAGTGCCCCTTAGAAACTTTTAAACCCTTAATAGCTCCATCCTCCTTTGCTTTTTTCAAGAGAATGCTCAGAACTTCAATTGATAGGATGAACAAATATGGAAAAAAGGGGCACCCCTGTCTTATCCCTTGACCGCTCTTGAAGAATGGAGAAGGTGAACCGTTAACTAGAACAACGAAACTTGCTGACGTTATACAAGACATAAACCATCGAGAGATATCAAAGGAGAGTCCCACCTGAACCGGAACGGGACACAGAAAGTCCCAGTCGATCCGGTCATACGCCTTTTGCAAGTCAATCTTCAAGATAAACGCACTAAGTTTCTTCATTTAATTGAGTGTAGACTTTCTTGAACGATGCCCACGTCATCCAGAATTTGTTTGCCCGGAAGAAAACCGAATTGCTCGGCCGAGATCACCTTACTTAGCACCAGTTTCATCATGTCCGCAATCACTTTCGATATCAACTTATATAGCACATTACATAACGAGATGGGGTGATACTCATTGAAACATGCAAGCTTGTCCACCTTCGGTATTAACGTTATGTATGTATTATTCAGGGAATCCGGAATGGTTCCAGAATGACGTGAGTCCTCCACGGCCTCAGTTAAACTTTCCCCCAAAAGATTGAAAAAATGGATGAAAAAATCCACAGGCCACCCGGGCCCAGGGATTTTTTCCTTCTTAAAGCTTTTGAGCGTCTCCAAAATCACCGCTTCAGTCATCATGCATCCAATAGAAACAGAGTCTTCCTTATCAAAACGACGAGGGTAGTGTTTGATTACCTCCAGCTGCTTCTCGAAACCAAAACCATTCTGCCCCTCATAAGACTTCTGAAAAACATACTCGCCAACCTCTTTAATGATCTGTCATCGTAAACTAGACTTCCCTCATCATGTGGTGCTTCCAAAATAGTATTTATCTTCTCATTATTAGACTTAAGTATTTATAGGATTACAACACAACAATACCATGGGACAATACTATGGGCCAGAAAATACTATGGGTCACTAATCAAGATAAGGTGAACAAATCAACAAGCCCCAAGGGTTAGCTCAATTGGTAAGACGTGCGCACACTCTCTCGGTTCGGGGGGAGGTCACGGGTTCAAGCCTTGAGTCCTCTGGGGTTAGGCCTTCTGCTAGGATGGTGGGGAAGTATTGCTGGGTTTCCCGTGGATCTTTCCATCTGAAAAAAAAAAGGTGAACAAATCAACTACTCAACTAACTAACTAAATAATGTTGCATTTCACCAGTGAGATTACATTTCTTAACACACCCCCTTAATATCAACTAGTAGAATACTTCAACATCGTCAATGTCTAAGTGCTCTCTTTAGTATTCAAATGCAGTTGTTCCCAATGGTTTGGTCAACATATTAGTCAACTAATCCTTAGAGCCACAAAACTGTAAAGAAATTTGTCCATCATTAACTAACTCACGAATGAAATAATAGTGAGTGTCAATGTGTTTGCTTTTTCTATGAAATACATTATGTTTGGAAAACTATATTGTAGAGCTATTATCACAGAAAATAGAAGTTGGATCATTTTCAGTGTATCCCATATCCTTTAAAAGTCTTCTTAGCCAAGTTGCATGGAAAGTTGTTGTGGTGGCTGCTACATACTCTGCTTCTGCAAAAGAAATGCTGACAATGGGTTGTTTCTGAGATGCCCAAGAGATAAGATTCGTACCAAATGAAAAGCATAACCATATGTGTTTTTCCTATCATCAATACTTCCTGCAAAATCATTGTCAATGTACCCTATGAGAGTATTGTCTGGTGAATGAGTGTACCAAAGGCCATATCCAAGTGTGCCTACAACATATCTCAAAATTCTTTTTCCAACTTTCCAATGAGAGTCTTTGGGAGACTCCATAAATATGGAAATAAGGATGACAACATACATCAAATCAATTCTAGTTGTAATCAAATACATTAAACTGCCTACCATTCTTTTATAGAGTGTATAATTTATTGTTTGTCCATCGTCATTCTTTGTTAATTTCTTGCCTAGAGCAATGGGGGTATCTGCTAGTTTACATTTATCCATTCTGAATCTCTGTAAAATATCGGTAGTATACTTATGCTAACAAATGAAAATACCTTGATAAGTTTGAGTAACTTCTAGACCAAGGAAGTACTTCATCAGATGTACATCAATATTTTCAAATTCCTTTTTCATGATTGTCCTGAATTCTTCAAGCATTAAATTACTAGTGTAAATCATGTCATCGTCATAAAGACATGCAATAAACATGTTACCTTACTGATCTTTCTTTACATACATAGTGGGCTCATTGTTGCTTATGTTGAACCCATTGTTGATGAGATAGGAGTCAATCCTACTGTACCAAGCTCGTGAAGCTTGTTTTATACCATACATGGTCATTTTCAGCTTAAGCACTTTGTGTTCGTGAACTTTGATAGTATATCCAGGTGGTTGGTCTCCATAAACTTCTTCTTCAAGAATACCATTGAGAAGGGAAGATTTCACATCCATTTGATAAATGGGCCACTGATTTTGTGTCGCAATGGCAAGTATAGTTCTGATGGTATCCATCCTTTCTACAAGAGCAAAGGTTTCAGCATAATATACACCATATTGTTGTGCATATCCTTTGGAAGAAAACTTTGCCTTGTGTTTTTCAAGCTCTCCTTTTTCATTTAGTTTGGTCTTATAGACCCATTTTACTCCAATATTGGTTTTGTCTATAGGGATATCATGAACAAGATCCCAAGTCTGATTCTTCTCAATAGCATCAATCTCTTCATTCATTGCTTCTTTCCACTGTTCATCTTTCGATGCTTCATCAAAAGTTGTGGGTTGATAGGAAAACATAGCATATTGAAGTTGCTCATCAATAACAAGAGTCTGCTCATATAGCTCTCTCAAACTTCTGGTCTTCTGGTTCTGAGATGGGTCGTCTGCTAGTGTTTCTTCTTGTTGATGTACTTCCAATATTGGAATTCTGATAGGTAGATCTGATCGATCTGAACTTTCTTTTTGTTGCATGCTTGAAGGATCACTCTAGTGTTTGTATTTAAGGAACTTCACATCTCTACTCACCAAAATATTTTTTTGTGACAAGATTATACAACTTGTAAACCTTTTGGTGTTCACTGTAACCTGTGAAAATAGTACCACTCACGCTTCTTATCCAGCTTTATTCTAAGTTCATTAGGTACATGAGAAAATGCAACAAAACAAAAAACTCTTAGATGTGCAACACTAGTTTTAGTGCCACTCCATGCTTCTTCAAGAATCTTGCCCTCGACACTCACTGTGGGCGATCTGTTGAGCAAGTAGACTGAGCATGCAAAAACTTCAACCCAATACTCATTTGATAGCTTCTTGTGTGACAACATGCTACAGACCATGTTCATGATGGTTCGGTTCTTTTGTTCATCAACTCCATTATGTTGTGGAGTGTATTTGGTGGTGAATTGTCTCTGGATGCCAGGATGCTTGCAGAATTATGTAAACTCATGTGAATCATATTCACCTCCACCATCTGACCTGGTCACTTTAATGAACTTTCCAGACTGCTTTTTAGTCAGGGCCTTGAACTCTGAACCTTGATAAGGTCTCTGATTTGTTCTTGAGGAAATAAACCCATATTTTTCTGGCTAAAATAATTAATAAAAGTCAAAAAATAAAATCTACCTCTTATGGATTGGGTTTGCATGGGTCCACAGAGGTTTGTATGAACTATCTTAATATGTTATTTGGCTCGAGATGTGGAAGTGGGAAAGTTGTCCCTTTGATGTTTCCCAATGATACAATCCTCACAGGAGCTGGATTATTCATGTATAATTGGTAACCCCTTGACCATGGACTGTTTGGGCAGGAGATTGAGATTCTTGAAGGGAAGATGACTGAATCTACAGTTCTATAACTAGGTTTCATCTGGACTATAGACAGTATGGGCTATATATTGTGGAAGGTTGGCACTTCTGATACTGAGAGAAAATTTTATGTTCTTGGTCATTTCAACTTTAGCTACGAGTTTCCTACTGGGGGGTTTATCATAAATGGAATAGTATGTATCATAAAATCGAAGATCATACTTGTTCTGAATTAATTGACCTATACTGATCAGATTGACATTCAAATGTGGTACATAGAAAAACCTCATGAAAAAAATTATTTTCATTCTTCTTTGTAAATACATGAACAATACCTTTGCCTTTTGGTGGAACCAGAAAGTCATCTCCTAGCTTGATATTCGTGACAACAGATGAATCCAAACTAGAGAAAAGTGAATTGTTACCTATCACGTAATTGTTGCAACCACTATCTAGTAGCCATACATTTGAGCTGCAATGTTCTTCAATTGCTTGATAGGAGAGGAACATAACCTCCGATGAGACTTTTTCTTTAGATACATTGGCTCTACCACTGTTCTGAACTTCTGGTCTGCTTGCTTCTTTCTGCATTCTCATTCATAGTGGTCATACTTATTGCAGTAGTTACACTGAATATTGGAATTATTGGTCCATCTCTTTCCTCTCCCCCTCTGACCTTGAGAGTTGTGAGATTTCTCTGAGTGATATGAATGTTCACGACTGGTTCTTTCCTCTGCATGAGGAGACCCTTGGCCTCTTCTTCCTCTACCTCGTCCTCCTCTGCTGAGGGAAGCTTGGGTGCTGAAAGCATTTGTCAACGACTCTTCTTCTTGATTGAGTTGAGCTTCATGAGATAGAAGGGATCCCATCAATTATTCTAGGGTAAACTGAGATAGATCTTTTGCTTCTTCTAGGGAAACCACTACCATAACAAATTTCTTGGTGAGACACATCAGAATATTTTGAACAACTACCTTACGTTTTAGAGGTTCTCCACAGGTATGAAATTAGGTTACAATTCCCGAACCCTAGTCATAAAATGATCTATATTTTTTGTTTCCTTCATTTTCAAACTTTCAAACTTTCAAACTAAAGTCGAAGGGTTTGCAATCTTACCGTTTTTACTCAGTTTGTTCCCTTGTAGGTGGATGTGATCAGATTCCAAGATTGATGTGCATTGGTGTCTTCTGAGATCTGCAGGAAAAAGGACTCCTTGATGCAACTTTGGATCATCCATTTGGCTGTGAGATCTTGCTCTCAGCGAGCTTCTACGACATTCTTTTGGGCACTAAGCATTGTTCCAGAGCATTTGTAGCAGGTTCTTTGAACTCAGTTTCAACCATATCCCAACATTTGTTGAGCTAGAGAAACATCTTCATCTTGATAGACAAAAACTCATAATTGGTACCAGTCAATACAGGTCCAGAGATCTGCTTCAAATTTGAGGTGTGTGTGCTGGTAGTAACCACGCTAGTATGGCTAACTAGAGATCCCCCCCTTTTTTTGAATTGTTTAAAACAATCGACGCAGCTTGTATAGATAGAACAGGGCATCAGAAGGGTGCATTAGTCAAAAACCTTGTTAAGTGAAGAGTGGCTGACGCACTTTTCCTTTGGACAAGGTGTGTCACCAACGCTCTTTTCTTTAAGACAAGGTGCGTCACTGATGCACTTTTCCTTTGGACAAGGTTTGTCAGTGACACTCTTTTACTTCATGAAAGGTGTGTCACTGATGCCCTTTTTCTTCAGACAATGTGCGTGAACGACGCACTTTTCCTTCAGGAAGGGTGCATCAGTGGGTCCGTGACACACTTTTCCTTCAGCATGGTGTGTCAATGCTCCAAGAGAGAAGAAAAAGAAAAAATACACTTGATTCCTTGATGTGTTCCAGCTTCGATCACAACCTCCATGTGTGTGTGCTTTCCACTATATGAAAAAGATTACACAAGACAAAAAGAATGGATCGTGCCATTTGCTCTAATACCATGTTGAACATTAAAGACAATAAGTAGAAGATGGTGGAACATGATTACCTTCTCATTATTAGACTCAATTATTTATACGATTACATCACAACAATACCATGGGACAACACTATGGCCAGAAAATATTATCGGTCATTAATCAAGATAAGGTGACCAATCAACTACTCAACTAATTGACTAATTAATGTTGCATTTGACGAGTGAAGATTACATTTCTTAAGAGGTGTTCTGGAAAGGAGAAAAATATTCCCAGTTAATCGATTTCCATGGCCAGGTTGAGGGCATCGAACCTCGAATGGGATATCGGCTCCTTTGAGCTCAGCTCTCTAACTCCCAAACGCTTTCATAATCAGGTGTTTGATAAAATTATTCAAGGTTTTAGTGGCTTGAAATGAGGCCATTCAAGCATCGACAACAAAAATTTCCCCACTGCATGTGTGGAGTGTGAGCAAAGAAAAGGCATCTGAAGCTACACGGGGATGTACAATTCATTCACCTGTTTTTATAGGAATGGACTCAATTCCAACACAAACTGTTACGGGCAAAGGTATTTGGTTATTTGTTTTTTAACAACTAGTTAAGAAACAAAAATGATTAAATAAATAAGATGTAAATTGGTTGTTTGCTTTTACATATATTCTTAGTCACCCTTCATCAACATCTTCACACTTCTGAAATTGTATTTCACATAAGAAAACAATTGTTCCTTCTAAAACTGTAGAAGACCAAGATTCTGTTGGAATAATGTAGAAATGCTTGTCATGTATCTAGGTTTAGGGTTGATGTGTCCTTTCTATGTTTAGTATGAAGAGGTTTCAAATCCACTTCTTATGGATCTAGCTGTTGGTTTGCTACAACTATATATTGTAATTTCTTCACAATAATCAATTGAATTGGTTTGACCATTCCTTGTGTAAGCGATCCATAGAGCTCTGCTCTCTGCCTTCTATATTCTTAGCTGGTATCAGAGCTCTAGGTGAGCGTGCATTGAAGGAGCTGAATTTTTCTTAATAGTTGTCGTGAAGGGAGAAGCCACCATTTATCATTTTGTTTTGCAGCCACCGTTTTGAGTGATTGAAGGAGAAATTGCGTTGGAGTTCATCGATGGTGGTAAAGCCCACAATTTTTTTTTTAAAGCCACCGAAGGGATCCTTCCCGTGAGAGTTTGCTAGAGCAGCGATTCCAGTCTGAAGGGCGTTGTGGAGATGAATGCGGTGGGTTGTGGAGCTATTGTAGACGCAGAGTGAAGGTCGATCATTGTCGAGAGCGCGGAGAGTCACAACTCAACGTGGAGAAACTTCGCAGCACATCAGCTGCCTGGGAGATCTGCGCACAGAGTAAGATCACAGTGTGGAGAGAACCCTGGAGAGAATCGTCCATTGAGTTGATTGCTGTGGAGATTGGATATTGG